>QEOT01007151.1:21660-95709 GCA_003123785.1 Pterocarya stenoptera | reverse complement strand
GCTGAGAAATGAGAGAAGCCTACCGTTTTAGAAAATAGATTGAAAAAAGGGATGTTTTTGGAAGCAAGCAGCTTAATAAGTCAACTTTATCTTTTTCTTTTTGTCACCATCCAATAATAAAACATTAATCCAATAATATAAGAAGGTGATGCGGCATTGTTTCTCACGTAACTTGATCAATATTTTAAACAGACCGTTGTCTCATGAACACGATGTTGACATTTTCCCAAATAGACTTTCTTGGTGACAAACAACAACAATAGTTGTGAAGCATAAGATATGACACTGATGAAAAATGATTAAACAAAAGATCTATAACCATAGTTTTGAATTTCATTTTATTTCAGTTAGAATGATCAGAATTTTCTGTTTTGGTGTAGTATCAATTATACTATACATTCTCATTCCGTTTTGTTATAAATTTTGATTCATTCTAAACTACATTCCATTCTAGATTATTTTAATGGCAACTGAAAAATGCTATTTATACTTATAATTTTATTTACATAACCCTACATAATGATGTGTCAATGATTGAAAATGGTAGAAATTTTAAAATTCTAAATTTGAAATTCAAACTAAAAAAGAAAATACTCATAAAATGGTACTAACATTCAGTGTGTATAATATTGTGCATACGTGTAACACTACTCATAACAATGTTGTCATTTTCTTGATTTTGGATAATATTCTTGTAAATTTTAAATTTAAATGGCATTTATGTAATTTTAAAATCTAAAAAAGATTTATATAATTTAAATCTTTTTGTAACTTTAAATATGTTATCTCGTTTTTTTAAATCTCATTATTTTTAATAATTTTCCAGTTCTTTATTATTTATTTATTTATTTATTATCTTGACTCAAGTTTGTGATTTTTTAATAATATCTTTTGACAATAATATCTCTACTTTTTTTTTTTAAAAATGTTTTTAACGTATATCTCTACTAAAATACACCATTTTAGTATTTAAACCGAAATGATAACCCGGAATTTAAAACATTGATTCGGACTGCTAGGTCCATGTGCTTCTAGGGAAGGTCTCCTTTAAGACTGTTTTATTTATTCTTGCCTAATGATAACTATTTTAGATATGCCTTTTAACACCGAGCCGAAAAATTCACTAGACTAGATTTCAAATTTCCAAATACAGCTAGAGGTGGATAAATGCGTGTTTTAGGGAAGGTTTGATGAGTTGAGATGAGATAAGAGTTAAAAGTTGAATAAAATATTGTTAGAATATATATATATTTTTTTATTTTGAAATTTGTAAAAGTTTAATTATTTATTATATTTTATTTAAAATTTTGAAAAAACTATAATAATTAAATAAAATAAATTGAGATAATTTTGGTATCCAAACAATGCGTTAACCAAATCTAGTACAATTTAAAATATTCACATACCAATAAAACTAAGAAACACAAAAATTTTGTTCACCAAGGAAAAACTTTTGAAACTCTTTAAAAGAAAACTGAGTGCTCTTCAGCTCTTACACACCTATGTAGACTTCAATTCCGGATTGTAATCTCATTAAGCACTCATTGTTTTCATAAACCATCTCATCTCATCTCATCATTATAATTTTTTCAAACTTTTAAATAAAATATAAAAAATAATATTATAACAATATTTTATTCAACTTTTATTTTATATCATCTAATCTGTGTAATCAAACGAGATCAACTGACTTCTTGCAACACCACTGATGGACTCATTGCCAATTTCTAGAATAAGATGATGGAAATGATAGAAAATAAAATATAATATAAAAGAAGATGGAGAAGAGAGAAAGAGGGAAAGAGAATTTGAGGGTTAAATATTTGCTTTCTCAATTGTTACTAAATACAGTGTATACATCCCTTTTTATAGATAAAATATATTGAGATAAAATAAGGTAAATATCTTAAATATTATGAAAATCAAATTATGATAACATTATTGATTTGATATTATCTTTAACATCCCCCTCAAACTTAAGGTGTAGAACTTTGGAATCTGAGTTTGAAATTTGAAAGTAGTTTTCATATTCATTAATTGATCGTCGATAAGATGATGGTGTTGTTGATGAAGTAACTGGCAACTGGAACATCAAACCTGGAGTTGTGACTATAAATGAGTTATATATGGCCTTGGTCAACTATTGGACCAAAATCAAAAAGCCAAAATTAGATCTGGGGTTTTAAACAATGCTCACAACAGATCAAATCCAATAAAAAAGGTCACACGGTTAATAGAGGTATTCTAAATACATTGATTTGAGACAACACATAATTAAACGACGACAAAAATTTTGTTAGATATATAACTAGCGGAAGAATAAATATTCTACATGACCGAGCCTAGCATTAGCCAAGGGCTCTGATATCATGATAAAACATAAAATATAATATAAAAGAAGATGGAGAAAAGAGAAAGAGGGAAAGAGACTTTGAGGGCTACATATTTGCTTTCTCAACTGTTGCTGTATAAAAGGCATAAATTCCTATTTATAAAAAATTACTTTGAGATAAGATAAAGTAAATATTTTAACTATTATGAAAATCAAATCAAGATAATTTCTTCAAGAGGAAAATCATAATGGTGATGATTTTTATAAAGATGGAGAAAACCGTTTAGCTTTAAAGCTCAATATATCACAAAGTGTTTTCTCTTAAAGAAAACAAATTTGGAATTCTAAAATTAATAATGTCGCTTAAGTGTTTTGAATAAGTGATGATTTTACATACTTGACCACAAATCCCACGCATGGTTTTTTTAGTCGATTGTGCATCACGTGAGAGTTTAATGAAGTATCAGGTTCTTCAATTTTGAACCAAACTTAACCAAACCAATTACAACATAATTGAACTTAGTTTTCTCCTTAGAATATCCCAGCCCATTATTTTTTTTTATAATCGCACGAGCACAAGAAACATGTATTTTGATCATAATGATGTGATAAATTAGGCGACAGCTATGAAATAACTAAGGTGAAACTTTGCTGAGGAACATTGAAGAAAAAGATACCATTTGTCAAGCTACTCACCATAAACAAATACAGTACTTGGATAGAAACAATAAAGAACGACCAAAACAAGAAAGCTCATAGCTATTTCCACAGCAATTCTTTAGGAATTGGACGAATAAATTCAAATGATTCATACACATATCAAGCAAATAATGATGGAAACTAAAGAGTCATTACCTTTGTATCACAGTAAAACATGTTATTACAGTGTCTTACATTTGGCTCCCACCAACCAATACCAGAAGTGGAAAATTGTGTGGCATCACTTAATTACTTGTACAGTAAACTGCAAATATGGAAACAATTTTTTGGGGAAAAAAGGAGAGAAAAATTCTCAAATATGCACATGAGCTCAGTGTAAAACTTAAGTTCTCGGCACATTCTTGATTTTGGAGACATTACTCCGCTTGGGACAGAACATTGAGCAAACCCAGATCCAAAATCCCTTCTTCTTCTTTGATATTGGTGTAGGTACAGCATCCCTCTTTGCAACAAAATCAGCCATGTACTGAACAACAGCCTGGTGAACAATGGAGATAAATAAGTTAGTTCATATGACTAGTTTAACAGGAAACAGAACCTTAAAAAGAAAGAAAACCAATGTTCTAAAGTGGAGATCCAACACCAAGATCACCTGAGCACCTAATGCAGTTACTTGTCTTGGTGGCACTTCCAAAGGTGTTTCATCTGCACGGAAGACTCTCAAATTTGACAAAAGCCTGAAAGAATCTGGCAATGTTCTTATTTGATTGTCACTTATATCCAACTCTTCAAGCATCTCGAGATTCCCGATAGATCTAGGCAAGGCTCTTAGATCTGCAAAGTTCTTCCCCACAATCAATTTCTTTAGACCTACTACAAAACATAGGTTTTCTGGTATGTATTCAAGTTCATTGAAGCTGGCATCAAGTTCCTTCAAATTGGAAAGGTTGCCCATTGTTGTTGGCAACCCTTTAACTCTGTTGTAGTGAAAAGTAATGATCTCCAAGCATTCAAGCTTTCCAATTGCCTCAGGAAGAGCCTTGAGCTGATTGAAATCTAACCTCAGCTCCACAAGTGATGAACAAGATCCAATTGTGTAAGGTAATTCCACAAGCTCATTAGTTTCTACATTCAATCTCTTCAAGCAAGTAAAATTCCCAATTGTCTCTGGTAAATGAGTGAAGTCATTCAAGCTCAAATCAAGATTAATGAGATTTATCAAGTTGCCAAAAGAATCTGGCAGTGATTTCAACCTATTTGCATGGAGGTCAAGATCAGTGAGATTGATCAGTTCCCCAAATGAGTCAGGAAGGTTTATAAGTTGGTTTGAGTGGATGTCAAGCTTTTCCAAGGCCCTGAGGCCACCAATTGTGTGTGGAAGAGCCATGATTTGGTTCTCAGATAGGTCCATATCAGTGACCTCTGATAATTTCCCAATTGAGACAGGAAGCCATTCCATACGATCCATTAACTTCGCCTTAAGATCAACAACTACTGCCCCAGTTTTAGCAGTTTTTTCAATCAGAGCTGCTACCTTCATTATACTCAACTTCTTGGAGTCTCCACCACCTACAAATGTACCAATTGAACTACATCAAGACATTCAAGAAACTTCAACTATCCCGATATGGGCCCTAGTTTTCGAAGTAAACACAAGAATTATGGAACAAATCACAAAGATGGACTTCTGAAAACTCAAAAAAGTTCAATCAATCGAGAGATAATAGAAGAATCACCCATTCGGATGTATTTTAAGTTCTTCTTTTCTTTAGTTTTTTTGTTCTACCTAATGTTGGCTTCATCTGCAACATGAAATTGATAAAAAATCATTATTTTCATCTGACAAAGCAGGAAGCAAAATAATTTTCCAGAAGATAAGAAGCCAACTAATTTTTTTTTTTTTTTTTTTGTTCAAATTAATTCTCTCCATGGCAGGTTTCTCTGGAATACGAATCAGGTCGTGAAACTACTAAATTCTCGAAATAAAAGAGAAATATACGCTAACCTGAAGAGAAAATAGAAGCCTTTGTGGAAGCACTCCTAGTCAAACCCTTCGAAGTTTTTCCCTCTGGTTCTTCCTCTTCCCTGTTCTTCACCAAATCCTCATCGCTGATTATACTTTCTCTCCCAAATTTGTTAATTTTTTTATCCAAAACAACATGTTTCTCATTCTGGGTATCCCCAGAAACCAACCCAGAAGCTCTCTGAATGAGATCATCAAATTCCTGAAACATCTTGTCAAGCTCAACCACGTGGAGAGCCTCCTTCTTCTGTTCATGGCTCTGGAACAAAACCATGTTCCTCTTCACTTGCTGCAGCACAGAGAAGATGTCCTCAGGCACATCTTGGGAAGCCTCTTGCTTTGAAATTTCTTCAAGCTTCATCTGCTCCTCGGTATCCACAGTTTTCAGCACAGAAACGGCTGCTTCAACCTCTTCAATGGAAGGTCTTGCTGGCAGTGATCTATAGATTCTTGTTATTTCTTCTACCGTTTCTGCAAAGGCAGGTGATGGAGGATCTTGCTTGGGTATTACAGCCATGGCTATAGCCGTTTGGACTTTTGGAACAACTGATTTGGGAGGAGGAAATGGCCTTGGTTTTGAAGCGTCAATGGGCTGTGGTTTTGATTCTTAGGATTAGACTTGTAACACAGCAAAGATTAAATAGTGGCAAAGAAAAAGATTTTATCTGAATTTTCTAATCTGGTATCAAAGGAATAAAAAATGTATTTATTTATTTATTATTTAATTTCTTCTACCAAACTCTTTATCTTATTGTTTTCGTCTATTATTTCTTAAAACCAACTTTAATCATCTTTACGTTTGCTTTCAAAGTTTTTTTGGCTGCCATTGCTTTTGCTGTTTTGCATGATATACTGTTGGCTATCAGAGGATAAAAACCTAAAGTGTTCTTAATGATCCTTACGCTAATTTAGAATACCCAAAGAGGAAAATATATATCAGCATACAAATTTCAAAATCTTAAAAGAAAATAATATATAAAAATTTAATTTAAATGAATAAAAAATAATTACAAAAAAAACATATCAAAAGAAAATTTCGAATACAGCCATAGGCAAGCAAGTTAACTAGTAGGACCATAGAGTTGATATTATTGTTTTTTCTTTTTGTTCTCTTGCAACCGTGGCTACCAATGTACTATGTAGCTATGATAGAGTTTTTATTTTTTATTTTTCCAAAATGTATTATGCAGCTTTTATTTTTTTATATTGTCTGTGACAATCACTATGGTTTTGGGATTGCCTTTGAATATTCTTAAACTAATATATATAACATTTAGAGTTGCTAGATATAGTTTTAAGATGTGTAAGTCTCGTACACTCTATTTAAAAAAGAAATAGAGTCTAATATTAAAAAAATAATTTTTTATGTGGATTCAAGATTTATCTTTTTTTTTCAAAAAAAGTGTGAAATTTGCACATCCTATAGCTACAAATATCATTTTTCATCAAACATGTTTACTTTCTTGTTTGCTTATAGGGAAGTCTCAAGAATTAGCCCACAAGAAAGCATTCACCTCAATTTATTTTACAAAGTGACTAGTAAATAGAAAAAGGAAGTACATATAAATTATGATTATTAATTATAAATATACATTTTGAAAATATAACTACTGTGAAGACATGATTTCTGGAAAAATATGACTCTATAGAAGAGATGAGTTTTTTTTTTTTTTTTTTAATTTTTATTTTTAAGAATATGGCATTCCAAAAAGAAGAATGATTGTTGGAAAGAAACAATATAGAAAATGATATATAAATATGAAATTAAAAGAAGAGTAATACTACTCTTCTCCTTGGTTTTGTCATCCTCAGTCACACTTGCTGAAGTGATATATTTTAAGTGGTTGTTCATTTAACTGGGTAATGTATAAAATCACTTATAACATGCCACATAAACAGTATTTATAACCGAAGATGACAACATTAAAGATGGAGAACATCATTTTTCTTAAAAGAATAGAAAGTTATAAGATTTACAATATTTGGAAAAAGTATATGGTTTAAAAATAGAAAACTATAATGTTTTTCACTAAAATGTTCACTGCAAAAATATATTTATACTAAATAATTAAGGAAATTCAAATCTACCATCAACAAAATGGAAATGAGGAGGTAACTGAGTTTTGGATATGCTACCTATAAAAGAGAGTTTCTGACCTTTGTGTGTAAAATAAAAGAATAAAATAAGCTTGTGATCATTGACCTAGCTAGAGTACTAAGAGCATTGGCAATGATTTAGTCATTGTCAAGTCTAAAATTTAGCTAGAATGTTATCTTTTGATCATAACATGGACTAGTTAAAATATTAGTTTATATTGGACTAGCTATCTTAAAGTCTAAATAATAATATAATAATATTATTTTTAATAATATTAATTTTTTTTAACATTTTACAAATACACTTCATAAATTAATTAATTACATTTTTTCATATAAAAAAAATTTCAACTATTTATTGCCGCATCCTAATTATTTAATAAATATATTCTACCCAACATGTATTATGAAAGAAATGTTGTTATAGGTTTGTCTACAGTTATTGAGAGGTAGAGAAATATTAAAAAAATAATTTGGCATATCTACAGTTACTCTCCAAATTTGGAGAGATCCTAACAATTACTGTAGCTAGAATGTAAAATTTATCTATTATAGCTAGGGGTGCCAAATCGTGTTAAATGGTCATGTTCATGTCGTGTCGAAGTATGTATATTACAGTTAATAGGTCAACATGAACACGACCCGTTAAAGGTTTCGTGTCAAAAAATCAAACACGAACTCAACACGGTAAGATAACGGGTTGACACGATATGACCCGTTATAACACGTTAACTGAATCAGAAATAAATTGACATGACACGACACGCCCGTTCCGTTTCAACCCGTTTATGTTAATAGGTTGAACAAACACAATACGACACGCCACGACCCATTTGACCTGATTGATTTTATATAAATTTTTAAATACAAATAATATTTATAAAAAATTAAAAATTAACTACAAGTCTAAAATTACAATTTAAACAAATATGATCTACACATATTGTAACAACGTATTAAAATTACATCCCAAATATAATAAACAAAACACACATAGTAAATATATTAATGTTACAATCCCAAATATAATAAAAACATAAATCTAAGCAAATTTAAAGCTTGAAGAAGGAGGTGGAGCGTCTTCCAAGTCCTTGCCCTTGTTATTCTCCAACTCTATTACGTCTTCGGTTAACTCGTTCAATTTAACTTCTTTTTGTGTTTCTATTAAAAAAAAGATATTAGTAAAGTTATCAAATAATATTATTGTATTGAAAAATTACAGTCATTTATTTAATAAAATAAAAATAATATTACCTTGCTCTTCGCCATATAACCAATCTCTAGTGCAGACTAATGCTTCAACAATATCTGCTTTTAATGCACTCCTAAACTGATCAATGATACGCCCACCAACACTAAAAGTAGATTCAGATGCAACTGTAGAAACTAGACCACTTAAAATGTTACGAGCCATAAAAGCAAGATTAGCATAACGAAATTCATTTCCTTTCCAAAAAGAAAGAATGTCAATGTTTGTATTTCTATCTGCCCTAGGTTCATCCAAGTAAAGATCCAATTTACTTTTCTCATATGGGCAGAAAGATTATCAGGTCTAAATGAATCAAATTCCTGTATACAAAAAATAAATAAAAATATTTCAAACCAATATATGATATGAAACAACAATATAATATAAATCATTAAATTAAAAATATTATTTGATATTACCTGTAATAAATCATTATTATATGAAGACTGATTTTCTACCATACTAATAGTGCTATCAGAAGTCGTGGTAGAACATGTCATTGTGGGAGCACTAGAAGAAGTATATTCCATGAAAAGAGATGACATTTTGCTCCAAACATTCATATACTCTATAGAACATTCTCCATGAAGTTTTGTGTAAGATAATTCAACAAAATGAAGCTTGTATCGAGAATCTAATATAACTGCTATAGCCAACAATACATTGAACTTGAACTTATATTTCTCAAACTTGGCAAGCATTTTACAACATATTGTTTTCATGTAGTCATCTTTATCATCAGAGTGTTGTTTAATTTAAAATAAATCGAAAACATTGATGGAAAGTACAGATTGGCTGTAGGGTATTTGGTCCCAGAAAAATTACAAGTGGCTTGATAAAAAACTCCCAATAAACCGTTAATCTTCTGTACTTTTTTCCACTCAGATATTGATGGACAATGCTTATAATTGAAATCAATCAACTCCAAATGACTAAAGTGAATGGATGACTTGAATTGATAAAGGATGCCTGATCAACGAGGATGCTCTAATGTTAGTGGAATGCTCTAATACAATTTTGGTAGTTGAAATGAGACACCATTTTCTATTGTTTATTTTTTTAGGAAATAGTCGACTTTTTTTTATGGTAGACTATGGATGTTACAGTTTTCAGTTTGGATACACAAACTTTCTCATCTCATCTTATCATTATAACTTTTCTAAATTTTCATACAAAAATATAATAAACAATAAAACATTTTCAAATTTTAAAATAAAAATAATACTAAAAAATATATTTGAACAATATTTTATTTAATTATTATTCAAAATATCTCATTTCATTTCATCTCATTTGAATTATTTATCCAAATCCAATCTCAGTTTTCACACGAGACTTGAGAATCTATTACGTCATCAGTGATGAAGTGTGGAGGCGTTTGAAATGTCAGCCATGACGTATAATCGATCAAAAGGTCTACCTCGTCATTCTAACTATTTTCTTTTAATTTTGCTAGTGATTAATCCAATATAACCAAAAAGATATATATAAATATATATATATAATATATGTATATATAAATATTCAAAACAACTAACTTAATGAGTTTCTGCATCAAAATTTGCATACTAGTATTATTAGTTTTTATTTTAGATTTTTAGTTATACTTATTGATATATTTTTTCGTGATTTCATATGTTAATTAGTTAAATGCACAATTGCTTAAAATGTACAGTAATAATGTGATTACGGATGATAAGATTTAAGATGAAGAATAATATTTCTCTAGAACTTCCAACAAATGTCCTCTTATAACCAATATAGTGCATAGAGTTAAAATAATAAAAAAGAGAATAGAACCAAAAGGTTGTTTTGGGTTTGCAGTCCTTGGTAGTAAAATATGTCAGTTGTCCTTGATAGAGTCCCACTTAGGATTTGTGGTGGTGTTTCATTTGAAAGCTGGTATAGAAATAGATATACTACTTTAAAGCATATGAAGAGAGTTGATCTTTTACGTTGCCATTCTCCAGCTTATTCTCTTAAAAGGAAACAAAAGCATGTCTTTTTTGGGGGTGCCTAGGCACTGAGTGTTGGTAAAGTGGCAATGTTGGCGGCATGATATTGTGGATCAAAAGGTGGCCAGAGCAATGGGATGGCATGTGACGGTTAATGGTGTATGAAAGGTGATAGATCAGCCAAAAGAGTTTGGCATTCAAAACCTACTTGAAGAAGATGAGAATGCTCGAAAGGAGGTAGCACGTGGCAATCATTTGCATTGATGATGGCGCTTGACAATCACACAATCACTAAAGTGGACCATATGGTGGAGTTTGAAGTTAGAAAGGCCATGATTCCATTAGTATGGGCCGCGGGGGTGGTTAAAGACCTTAAAGCAATAGTTCAACTTAGGGATGTGCATCTGGATCCGGATCCGGATATCCGGGTCGATCCGGATCCGGATCCGAATTTAAAAAAATGGACTGATATTCGTCTGGATAAACCGGATTGAAATCCGGGCGGATATCCGGATTTGGACCCGGATATCTGGTTTCAAACCGGAAATCCGGATTTACTTTTTTTTTTTTAAATTTTTTTTGAGTTTCTGCTTTTAAAGAACAATATGTTTTACCAACTTTTAAAATGCTTTTTTTTTATTAAAGAAGACTTTTTAACACTTTTTAAATGACTGGACCAATATCCGGATTTTATACCATGTTTTTTTTAAATAAATATGTTTTTAACACTTTTAAAATGTTTTTTTTTTAAAAAAAAACTTTTTAACACTTTTCTAAAACCTTCTTTATAGACTTTTATGTTTATTATTTTTTCTAGGCATTTTTTTTAACCTTTTTTATTGCCTATTCAAATTTTTACAAAACAAAATAAATAATAATAGACATAACATTCACAATACATTACATTGTTGCTTACAAGGAACAAATAGAGAAAAATTTACAAGCAACAGTAAAGAACTATGAAAGAACATTTGAAGCCGAGCCCCCCTATCCTCTTCATTGTGAGCTGTGGGAAACTAAGAACTANGGGGGGGGAGATTTTAATGCAGTCGCATATTAGAATTAATAATTGCATAATTGGTATTTGTAGTGCTTTGCCTTTATTAAAATCTGGTTGTATGTGGAGAGTGGGAAATGGTAGGAATGTTAGAGTTTTTCAAGACCCTTGGATATCTGGTTGTGGAAGTGATACGGTTCAGAATGTAGTGGGGCAGCTACGGGATGATACTTTGTTGGTTCATGAATTAATTGATAAAGATACAGGTTGGTGGAATATTGATGTTGTTAGAGCTCTCTTTAATCCAATGTCGGCGAATCTGATTCTAAAACTTAATATTTGTTTATCTCAAAAAGACTCATGGTATTGGACTCAAGAAAGATGTGGTGTTTACTCAGTCAAGAGTGGGTATAAATTTCAGCAGTTGGCTAATTCTCAAGATTTAGGTGAGGGTTCAAGTGGTGGAAAGATTTTGAAGTTCTGGAAGTGTTTATGGCAGTTGAAGATACCAAAGAAAATGAAAATTTTTGCCTGGAGGGCATGCCAAGACAACTTGCCTACTTTTCAAAATTTGAGGAAGAGGAGGGTTAAGGATGAAGATCAATGTGCTTTCTGCAATTTGGGTTCCGAAGATACAGCCCATGCTTTATTTTTCTATCTGGTAATTCATGATATATTCTTCCAATATTTACCTACTTTGAGATGCTTACAACCTGATTTATCTGTTTGGGATTTGGCACTTCAAGTTCAATATAAGGGTGGTGCTGAAATTCTTGCAACATTTTTTATTATTTGTTGGGCTATGTGGTATTGCAGGAATCAATTTTTATATGAGCAGGTTGTGCATCAGTGTTTAGCTGTCATTAATAATGCTCTCTTCATGCAATCTGCTTACAAACAGGTACAAGTATTTGATGGTTTTGCCCAGGATGCAAGAAAAGTGATTTGTTGGTCTCTTCCACCACCTAATTTTCTGAAATTAAATGTTGATGGTGCTATTTTCCATGATTAACACAAGGTAGCTATTGGGATTATCCTTAGGGATCATCAAGGGAGTGTGGTTGCTGCTTGCAGTAAGGTGGAAAGTGAAGTTGCTTCTCCAGAGTTTATTGAGGCTAGTGTTATTTCGAGGGGATTATAATTTTGTGCTCACTGGAGTATTCAAAACTTGATTGTGGAAAAGAATTGTTTGGTTCTTGTGAATGCTTTGAACTCCCATTCTGAGTACTTAACTGATTTTGCTTTTCTTCTTCATGACATTGAACGCATGCTACGGGGCTTTCAACAGGTTCAAATTCTACATGTTAGTCGACTCGGTAATGTGGCAGCGCATCAATTAGCTAGAAATGCATGAAATGTTGAGGATACTGTTATGTGGTGGGGTTCTTGTCCTTCTCTTGTATCTCAAGCTGTATCATGGCTTGATAGAAGCAATATCTTGGAAAGACTTTTATTGTTAAATGGAATGATTCATTGATTATAAAATTTAAAAAAATAAAAAAATAAAAAAATAAAAAAATTGGATAACTGCATACTAGCATTTAGGAAACTTATTTAAGAAGAATGTAGTGATATAATCGGATCTTCAAATAAATTTTGTTTGGATTCTAGATCTAAATCTCGAGAATAAAAACATAATCTAGACTTCAAATCTCAATTATCCATTGAGCATTTAATGTTGTTTGGGAGCTCCCCATAAACAACAATAAATTTCATATAGTTTACACTCGATGTTTATATATCTATGAGATCTAGACCCTAGAATTTGAATATAAATTCTAAAATATATCAATTTATTGCAATAGTATTGGAAGCAAGGTTTTGAAAATTGTTTCGTACTAGCTAGTACAGTTGAAATATGTCATATTGGCCGGGTAGCCGGTACATAGAAGAATATAATTTCGTACCGGTCAAAATTTCAGCCGTATCAGCCGGTACCGGCCGATATTTCGAATTTTGGCTGATATACATATTTCGGCCTTTATTTTTTTTTTCTTCAAACTACAAACTATTTTTGGACCCCTAATTCAAACCAGACTATTTATAATTTATATAAATAATTTATTCATATATAAATTATTATTTTGGAATATAATTTATATATAATTATATATAATTTATTCATATTTAGACTATTCTGAAACGGTACCAATAACAAAATATCTTGTTTCAATACTTTGACCGGTATTTTAAAACATTGATTGGAAGTACTATTAAAGTCAACCAAGTTTGCAAAGTCCAATTCATTTCCATTTGATAACTATTTCAAAATGAGTATTTATACTTATAAGCCGAAGTGAAACACAATCTCTACACCTCAAACATGACATAATATGACTTGCAAGAGATTTTGGATTTTTAAACTTATATTGGAAATTATGTTTTACCATACCTGTGAGGTGCATAGCATGTTCTCTACACCAACTTACAAGTAGGATTTTTCTTTCAGAATCTCTTTGAGGACAACTCTTATTGTTGAGAGAATTTGGAAAAAAAAAAATATAGAACAGAACTTTTGAGGAATGAGATGAGATGCGAATTCGTGAATAATAGTGAAATGATTTGTAAATAGTACTAAAATGGTTTAAGTTAATACATTTTATTGGACTTTGGGAAATGAGAGAAAATGTTTGAATAAAAATATTTTAAAGTTAAAATATTATTACGACATTATTTTTTAATATTATTTTTATTTTAAATTTTGAAAAGTCTGTATGATTTTTTGTGATTTGTCTAAAAGTTTGAGAAAGTTGTAATGATTAGATAAAAAAATTGAATATTTGAAATTGAAAAGTGTTTTTGTTTGAGTGGTGTTTGGAAATAAAATTTTAAAAAATCTTGAAATGAGATGAGATGACATAGTTTGTGTTTCCAGCCCTTAGTTACATCACAGATAAAAAATAAATGTTGTAAGATTTATTTCATGAATATCTCTCTCCTACTTGAGACCCTAAATTCTAGTAGAGGTGTGAGATTCATATTAGGTCTCGTGTTTATGCTTATGATAAAAGAGAGTTTTGCGTCGACTCCTGCTTTTTCTTCTTGTTGTGCAGACAAAATTGGCCATTTTTCTAGATACTTATAGCGTTATTTGATCATGTAAAAAAAACTTATCCGTTGTACATTATGGTCGATTTATATATCTGATGTGACGCTCACCAACCTTGAACCTCAAAATTTGTTCAAATATCTGACCAGACATGAAAAATAGCACTTGTTACTAACACTGGTCCTGTAAAACTGACGGGCATAATCAAATGCTAGTTCACTTTTAGTGCCTATTTTACAAAATTGACGATAGCATTACCTTGTGAGTAGGGGTGTAATGGGTCTAGTTTGATCCAATTTTGGATAAATTTTGGGATTGAACCGGTATAAACTGGTTTTACATTATCAAGAATCAATACCACACTGGTTACCCTCCTAAATCGGTACTTTCGGTTTCACCGGTTCCGGTCCAATTCGGTCCGATTTTCTAGTTTTTAATATATATTAAATCTCTATTCTTATACTTATATATATATTAACATATATAAATATTAGTAATACACTAATATTATTAATATATAGTAATACTATTGGTATAGTACTATTACTAGATGTTAGTGATAATATAGTAATTAATATATTATGTATACTAATATTACTAATATATTTATCAAAAGGAATATGTTGAGAATTTACTAAGCCATAAAATATAATTAATATATATTTTATATTTAAAAAATATGATCAAATAAAGGTTTATGTTTAAGATTAAAATTTTATGTTATAAATTATAATATAACATTATTTCATATATAATTATAATTTATAAAATCATATATAATATAAAAACTATTATATATAATATTAAAAATTAATTAAAAATATATAAATATGCGAACCGGTCCGGTCCTAGAAAACATAAAATTGAGACTGGGCCAGTTTTTAAAATGGAGGAACCTGTTTCTGATCGAACCAGTCCAAAACTAGACTGAATCAACCAGTCTGGGCTGGTTTTCCCGTTCTCTGGTTTATTTTTATAGCCCTACTTGTGAGCACTTTACTTTCGGTATTGCTCGCTTGGCGGCGAGCACTTCGTCCCCATGGTGCTCGACTAGGGAGTGTGCCTTGTGCCTCTTGCAGTGTTCAATCAGGGTACAAGCAATTTGCCTTATGGTGCTCATCTCGATGCAAACACTTTGTCACCCATGGTGCTCGCCTATAGTATTAGCACTCTACTTTTGGTATTTCTCATCTGGTGGCAAACACTTTGTCTCTCGTGATTCTCGTCTCAAGGTGAGCACTCTACTTCCAGTATTGTTCACCTGGTGACAAGCACTTTGTTTTCCATGTTGCTCTCCTACAATACAAGCATTTTGCTTTCAAAATTTCTAGCCTTGTGGGAAACACTTTTTTCTCCTGTGGTGCTCGCCTTGGGGTGGGCACTCTATTTCTCATATTGCTTCCATAAGGCTGAGCACTTTAATTCCTATATTGTTGGGTTACTAGGGTACGAGCAAGTTATCCCCCATGGTGCTTGCCACCAGGTGAGCTCTCTGCTTTACTGGGGTGAACACTTTGGCTCGCATGGTGCATAAGCACTTTTCGTTTTTTCCATTTCTCATAGAGGAGCTCGCTTAGGGGTGAAAACTGTGGTGCTCACTTGGTGGCAAGCACTTTGCTTCTAGTATAACTCGCCTGGTGGCAAGCACAATGTCTCCCATGGTGCTCACCTTGGGAGTGAGCCCTTTACTTCTCATCGTGCTTGCTCGTGATGAGCACTTTTCCCCCATGGTATTCACCTCGGGGGTGAGAATTTTACATCATGTTGTGCTCGCCTGGTTAGCTTGGCGATCACTTTGGTTACCTTCATGCTCTTTGTGTTACTCAGCCTTAGGATATGAACACTTTACTTTTCTTGGTACTCGTCTGAGGGGCGAGTTGTCTCTTTCCACATTCCTCCCCAATGTGCTAGCCCGAGCGATCACTTTCTTTTGGTAGTTTGCTCTCTAGGATGGCGAGCCTTTGGCACCCTTGATGCTCTCCATGTTGCTCGCTCGGGGTGATTACCCTTCCCTAAGCTGCATGCCGAGGTGGTGAGCTCTTTGGCGCACTTGATCCATGCCGAGGTTGTGGGCAATGTTGTTCTATTGTTCTTGCTCGGGGTAAGAGCTCTTTCCCTCTCATGATACATGCTTCCGTGGTACTCGCCTAGTAGCGAGCACTTTGCCTCCTATGGGGAATCAAGCACGTGTAATGTAGCACATGAGATTCTTAGCTAGAATTTAAGATAAGAATTATGAGAATTTTTATTTAGTCAAATATCTCAATTTCCATGAAAAATATGATTTCTAACATCGCTAACATGAGATTTAGATTCATCTTTTTACCTATAAAGTAAAAACATAGAGTTAGTTTGAACATAATACCTATATTTTACCTACATCAAGTAATTATCAAATGCACTTTTGTAAACTATAAAAATTCCAATTCTTACGAGTTTAAACACTTTGAGATTTTAAATTCCCAACTAGGTAACGGATCCTTAGTGAGTCTCTCTTACGATCTTTAGTATTATGTAGTGAACCTATGGAATCATAAACTAATATTTTTGCAAGATTTAAGTGATTGGGATAGTGTTTGAACAATTATGTGATGATTTGATTGTTTATCTAATGACATCATCCAAAGATGATTGAAACCCTATCCTTATAAATTGGCCACGAGGAAAATATTTTCATTTTTGCCTTAAAATATCATGGCTGAATTAGTCTAATTTGAAGTGATGCATTAACCTTTAATTTAGGTGCGTGTAGGGCTGTGCATAATGGACTTTGGGCCCGACCCGCCGACTAACTGATCTGCCCAACCCAAATAAAAACAGGTTCATCTGGTCAACATATATATGCGGGTTTCGTTTAGTAAAAAATGGACGAAACTGATTCTTCTCCTCCACTGCCTACAGAAACTCTAGCCATTCTCAATCGCCATCTCCATCGCTGTTCGCCGTAGACGTTCCAGGCAAACCAGAGGAGCCACCCCGAGAACTTTCACACACAGATGGCGGTGTGGGTCTTTCTCTCTCACTCTCACCAATTGATTTTTTGAGGTATGTTCCATTCCTCATGCTCCAAATTTCTCTGTCTTCACCTTCTTTGCCCTTCCAATATCTCGTCATTGTTGGTATCACATGGAGGTTCCGTTGTGTTAGTTTTATTTGGGGTTTGATTCGTTGGACCGTTAGTTTTATTAGTTAATATGGGTTAAGGATATTCTCATTTTCTCACTCTATGATGTGCCCAGCAGTGTTCATTTTTTTCTTTTTTTTCACTCTTAGAAACCTAAGAGATATGGTTTCTTGAATTTGGTTGATATTTTGTATCCAAACTAGAGTATAAAATACACAGTCTGAATTAGGACCAGTTAGATATAGCTCAGGCTGTTCACATGCTAATTGAGCTCCATTTTACATGCCAAAATTTATTTCTTGCCATTATAATTGTCTTTAATATGTTTCTTAAAGTTTCTTTTGACAAAAAGATGAGAGGCAGTTTCTTTAATATGCTAAATAAAATTCCACATTTGAGCTCGACTTTATGGATATGAACTTTAGATTTCAGCAGTTTGGAAGCACCAAAATATATCGACAAACTGTTCCATGGTTCTAATATATATTTTTGCTTTTCTCTCAGTTTTGAGTTGTAGTGCAAGTTATTGTAATTATTTCCACATTGTTGTTGGATGTCTCTGCATTGTGGGACTCTTTGTTGGCCTTTAGACCAATTACTTAGAGATACAAATTGTGGGATATCACTAGAATATTTCCATCTTTCCATATCCACACTCTATGGAAAGAACACCAGACTTTTGAGTCACAAAATACCCTCACTGCCATACATACAGGAACCTTCACTGCTGTGCTGCCCCATATCCCTACCCTTTCCCCTGTTTCTCATCATCAAGAATTGCAGGAATGTCTCTTATATATAGGTGTCGTAAGGATTAGTTCAAATGTCTGTATGGTTGTTATCATACTCGGTAAATTATCATCATGTATGTTCTTAATTTGGAGTTCCCAAGTATAGTGGATTTTATTCACTTGGTTTTCTCCTTCCATGTGTATAACGCCAGACTTATACTTGCTAAATTCCTCTCAATGGAGGCATTGAAAAAATTAATTCCAAGCTGTTCACATCAACAGAAAGTATCTGCATGTGTGAATGGGATTTACTTGAGCACAAAACTTGTTCATCATGGATGAACAATTACTTAAAATATCAACCTTTTAAGAGTTAATATCACAGAAAATCCGATGCACATAAGGAACATATGCTTGAAATGCACCCTTGAGCCATTCCTTGTAACATATAGTGAAGGAAAAGAAAAGAAAAAAAACTAGTCAGATGTAAAACCCAAAACCTGTGTAGAAAAGAAATCATCTGCACTTGTATCTAAAAATAAAGTTGCAAAGAAGTACCCAGAAAATAAAGTTTCAGCTTTGCCTGTGCATTCTTGTCTTTTCATCTGTTTCTCTTTAGCATTTAGAAAAAATCGAATTTCCATTGTTCAAAATAGTATGATATTCTTATTTTATCATGCTTTTATTATATGTCAGTTCATATCATGGATTACTTCATAAGTGACACTTCTACAAATTTAATAGACGATGTGATTACTACTCCTATAGCTTCAAACATTAACCTGTCTAGTAGAAGGAACACTATCCTTCCTCCCAAAAGGAAGGCAAGTAAGGACCCCCCAGTGGTGTGGGAACACTTCACAAACATAGAAAGATGTTCATTAAGTGACCTAAAAGCGAGGTGTAATTACTGCCATTAGACTTACGCTTGTCATCCCAAAAAACATGGTACATCAAGTATGCTGTATCATGTTGGTGGTTGTAGGAAAAATCCTAATAGAATTAGACCCATGGATCAACAAACTACACATAAGTTTGATCCAGAAGATGTATGAATGGCAATTGCAAAGATGATAATTTGTGATGAGGTTCCGTTTAGGGTGGTGCAAGTACAAGGATTTAGGAAGGTATGTATATCACTAAAACCAAGATACCAAGTGTCATCTAGAACCACTGTAGCAAGAGATTGTATTAAACTATTTAAAAAAGAAAAGGAGAGGTTGAGGAAAGTATCTAAGGCAGTTGGGCCGGTTAGTTTACCTACTGACACTTGGACGTCCAATCAGAACTTTAATTATATGTGTCTTACTGCACACTTTATTGACTGTGAATGGAAATTACACAAAAAAAATTATAAATTTTTGTTTGATTTCTAATCACAAAGGGGACACTATTGGAAAGCATGTAGAGTCATGTCTACAGGATTGAGGAATTAAAAAGATTTTTATTGTTACAGTTGACAATGCTTCCTCAAATGATGTTGGCATCGATTACTTAAAAATGTTTGTGGAAAGTCATTTGTTGGAGGGGAAGTATATTCACATAAGGTGTTGCGCCCATATTATGAATTTTATTGTGAATGATGGGCTAAAAGATTGTGATGATTCAATCACAAGAGTGTGCAATGCGGTTAAGTATGTTAGATCATCTCATGCAAGAATGAAAAAAATTCAAAAAGTGCATAGAAAATGTGAAAATCAGCTGTTCAAAATTGGTGTGCCATAATGTTCCTACCAGATGGAACTTCACTTATCTCATGCTAGAAGTTGCAGAAACATTTCAAAAGCTATTTTTGCGATTGGAGAATGATGATGGTTATTTTTCTCACAATTGTCGTAGTGTGAGCTTGAGCCCCCCAAGTGCTAGTGATTGGGTGAGAGTTAAAATAATGGTTAAATTTTTTAAGATTTTTTATGATGCTACTGTGAGACTTTCTGGCTCTTTGTATGTCATATCTAATGCATATTTTCAAAAGCTTTGTGGCATCCAATCGCATTTATAAAAAATTAGTCAAAGTAATGATCCAGTGTTGAGAGGTATAGCTACGAGCATGATTAGTAAGTATGAAAAATATTGGGGATCAATTGAAAAGACTAATTTGATAATATTCATTGCTGTTGTTCTTGATCCAAGATGCAAATTTAGTCTTCTACATTTTTTGTTCAAAAAAATATATGGTGGTAATTTAGTTGAAGAAATGATTGCAAAAGTGAAATAATTGATGATTGACATCTATGGGGAGTATGGTATTATGTATGGGAGTTCAATTGGAGTTTCATACTCTGAGCCTCCTTCCTCAGTTGATCATGGTATGATTGATTCTGATTCTCAGCAAAGTTTTTGGGTTGAGTATGAGTAAGAAATTATTGAATGTAATTTGAGGAACAAATCAGAGATTGATCAATACTTAGAATATGGTTGTGAGGCACGAGTTCCAAATTTTGATATTTTGGACTGGTGGAAGATCAATGAAATAAAGTATCCTATTTTGGAGAGAGTTGCATGGGATATGATGGCCATTCTTATTTCTACTATTTCTTCTAAGTTAGCCTTCAGTGCAGGGGGTCGTGTGCTTGACCCATTTCGTAGTTCATTATCTCCAAGAACAATTGAGACACTTGTTTGTACTCATAATTGGTTAAAAGATCCAATACCTATTGATCTTTGTGCATCCTTGGACAATGTTGAAAGTTTTGAGGCAGAATCGGGTAATGAACATATTTTTTACATATTTATTAAACTTTTTCATAATATCTATTTTTATATCATTTAATATTTTTTTTTTTTAAGAGTTTGATCCCAAATCAAGTTTTATTTATGCTGATGAAGAGTGACTCAAGGCTTATGGTGATCACATTCTATATTTATTGTAATGGAGGTTTATTGTTCAGTCATTTGGGACCCAATCTATGCTCTGGCTCCATGTTTTCCTTCTGTTACCTTTGCTTATCAATAAATTAACTATCATTGACAAAAGGAATATAATTATATATATATGTATATTTGTGAGCATTTTTTTGAAAAAGGATGAGAAAAGAAAAACATCATAAGAACCAAAGTGACGACATTACTTTTTTATAAGGGAATCATATAATAATGTGGATGGGATAACGACGGGTGCAGAATTTTCAAAGCAGGTGAAGCATCTCTCTTACGTAGGAAAAAAAAAGAAAAAGAAAAAAAAAGCGATATTTTTCTACCCGACCCGAATCATTTGGGTCAGGTCGGGGTTATATTTTTGGATATGGCAGCGGGTCAAACTCGGGGCAAAAAACCTATTGGGCGGGCCAATGCACAGGCCTAGGTGCGTGTACTTGTGTACACGGATATAATATATATATATATGCTAATGCTACATTTTTTAAATAATCTTATACGCTTACCTACTAAATGTATAATCATTAAAATATATCACATCAATAATTATGATTATTGTTACGAAAACATTTTATCATGTGATATGCTTTGTTGTTAATATAGCATTTAAATCATATATATATATATATATATTCCACTAACTCTATTATCTTTATTTGTTATGTTGGAACTTAGTTCAAAAGAAATCAATTAACTACCATCTCTACTTAAAATGTGATTTATCATTTTTAGTGAATAAGTATAAATGCAAATATACAAAAAATTACTTTTTTACAGATTTCTTAGAGCCAATGCAACAGTAAATCCATTGCAAAGGTAAATATATCATACAATAGTTTCGCTTTGGAGTGGACGTGGTGTGAAAAGGGAGTTGCCACCCTCCAACAACACATGGCTAGCACATCAGCATTCCACAAGCTAAGTAATTTATAAGCCTCATAATAGGTGATATTCCACTGTAAAAGTCGGAGAGTAAAAAGTAAACACCAAAAACCTACATGAAGAAAAGGCAAAGAAGTAGGCGGTGACTTTAACGCTAGTTGTATTGGTAAGGATGTGGAAAATTACTTGGCAAATAAAAGAAGAAAATTATTTGAAAAGTGTGAGGCACAAATTATGTATGCCTACTTTCTTGATCAATAATGTAAAGAACTTGGTTTTGTGCTTCCATCCAAGTTTATGAAAATGAGTCTATTAGAAGTTCTTTTTGGATAGATGCAAGATTAAGGGCTGCATACCAATACTTTTGGGATGTTATCACCTTTGATGTCACATACTTGAGAAATGTTTATAAGATGCCTTTTGTGTCATTTTCTAGAATTAACCATCATCACCAAATTATTATGTTTGGTTTTGTCTTGTTAGTTAATGAAATAGTTGAATCGTATACATGGTTATTGAGAACATGGTAAGAGGCAATGCTTGGGCATGCTTCCTCAACTATAATCACCAATGACAACGAGGCGATGGCTAAGACAATTGTAAAGGTACCCTCATATACAACTCATAGTTTGTGCTTAAGGGATATTTTGCAAAAAATTCCCTAAGATTTGATTCATATACATAACAAATTTCTGGAATTTCAAAAAGCTTTTCGTCATTATATTCACGAGACATAATGATTGATGAATTCGAGCAGGAATAGAGTTCACTATTGATAATACTTGATTGAAAAATCTTTACATCCAACATGAGAAGTTGGTTCTGACTTATTTGAGAACCACATTTTGTGTCGATATGTCAACAACTCAAAGGAGTGAAAGTATGAACAAATTTTTCAAGAATTATGTTCATTCAAGTACTATGATTAGTGAATTTGTGCATCAATGTGAGAAAGTCTTATATGTACTTTATTTTAAAGAGAAATAAGAGTATGTGGAAACAAAATCTACACAGGCAATTTTGAAAACAAGTCACAAAAATGAAGAAGAGATAGCCTTAGTTTATACAAGAAAGTCTTTTATAATTTTTTAAGATGAGTTTTTCAATAGCCAACAATACAAGCCAACCAAAGATCATGAAAAGGGTCAAAACAAGATATACAGAGTGGCACCTCATGGCCAATAGATCCCTATTTATTATGTGATATTAGAGAGTGGAGAAGAAAATGCAACATGTACATGCCATATATATGAGTTCATGAGAATTCTATGTATGCATATTCTATGTGTTTTGGATAAGAAATCTCAATTCGATATTTTGCCGCATCATTATATTATAGAGAGATGGATAATCAATGTTAAAAGTCAAGCCGTTCTCGACATACCTAATTATGAATGCCATGTAATGACACAAAATGATCAAGAAAAACAAGTTGATGATTTAATTTTACAATATTGCAGAAGTTTGGTCACGATTAATAAAAAAAACCCAACCAACTCTATCTTGCCTTACATAAGGTCCATCAAGAGTTGCATTCAATGGAAGATAGCCTTAAAAAAAAATTAGAAGGTGGGGATGTGCCAAAAACTAAATTATCATATATTAAGAAGTCAAATTGTATTAAAGTTTTCACTAATGTTACAAGATCCTTCACGAGTGCCAACAATAGGATGACCATAAATTTTGAGAGTAAATAACCCAAAAGAGACTCAAGCAGTAAAGAGCAGTGTAGCATTTGCAAGAATGAGGTCATCCTAAGAATAATTGTCCTTCATTGCAGGAGGGGGACACAGGTAACTTGGCAAATTTATCTATTTCAATTAAAAAATCCAAACAAAAACAGGTACTTGTTGTTCAATGGAAAAAATCGCCAGTGGGTGGTTCAAACTAAATGTTGATGGAAGCTATCTGGGCAATCCTAGATGTATGGGGGCGGGTGGCTTAATTAGAAATGATGAAGGAAAGTTGCAAGTGGCTTTTTCTATTAGCCTGGGTCATGGTACAAACAATGTGGCAAAATTAATGGCTTTATTTCATGGTTTAAGATATTGTAGAGACCTTGATATTTGGAAGTTGGAAGTGGAATTGGATTCCTTGTTAGTAGTTCAATGGCTGGAGAAAAAACATTGCGGCATTTGGTATCTTGAGGATTTTTGGAAAGAAATTCAAGACATTCTCTCATCTAGACAGGTTGTTAGGGAATGTAATGCAAGAGGTGATTTTCTTGCTCGTATGGTCCCACCTGTCCCTACTACTTGGATGATATATGCGGATATTCCTTATCCGCAAAAGGGTATCTTGAAATTAGATAAGTTAGGCATTCATTCCTTGAGATGCTAGTTTCTTTATTTTTGGGGGTTCTGTTTGGTTTTAATATGTTTTTTGTTGTTTTCCACGGTTTTCCTCCCCAAAAGTGAGGTTTCTTTAATAAAGTCTAGAAGGTGCCGCCCTCCTTTTTTCTTTTTTTTTTCTTTTAAAGTTATAAAAATTATTATGTTTTATTAAATTTAATCTAGCATACTAATTCTGATTTTTTTTAATATTTTAACATCTTTAGTGATAATTTTAAAATATTTTGTTAATTTGTCCATTCTTCATGAATTTGATTGATTTTATTATTATGTTACAGTGAATTTCTTCATAAATGGTCTTGGTAGACAGCTGACAAAATCTGATGAGGTTTTTGAAGTCTAAATATGATATATATATGAAAGGCCATATTCGAGTGTTAGAGTTTTTGCAACTACTAGTGCCCATTTAGTATATCTTGTAACTATATTTTTTGGTGACTTTTAAAATAGTACAATTATTTTTAAGAAGATGTGAACCTAGTGTTATAATTCTTTGGCTGTAATTATAATAGATTGTGTAATTAAACGAATTTGATGAACTTGGATGCCCAAATTTTACCAAGATCTTGACTTGTGCTTTGTGCAATTTTTCAAATGGATGTTGTCTAAGTTGTTGTAATTTTGCCAAAGTTAAATGGATGTATATATAATTGTGAATGATAGTGATAATAAAACACAATGTAAACAAATATGTTCATTATATTAATCGCATTTCAACATAAACATGCCTTAATAGGCAGTTGTACACAATGTCTTATAAACATTACAACATCTTGGCTTGATACACACAAGATAATTACAAATCACCTAATAGCCATATCCTAGCACTGGCTGACATACATTATTGTATTTCAGATAAATAATAATTCCTGCACAAATCACAATAAAACAAAGTCATGACAATGTTAAAACTTTCAAGGTTCCCTTATACTTATTCTCCATGACTTTTAGATTTGATTTGTTCATTCATTACATGTTCAACATTTATATTGTCATTCCTTTGTTGAGCTAACTGCAATGTAATCTTGCAGCAAGTTTTTTGTTTCATTTCAAGGTCAATTCTTTCTAAGCCAAAGAAAGGGCAATGCAATTTTTAAAAGATTAGAGCCACTGTAATGAATAAATTTAGAGTGACTGATGGAAGAAGACTATTCATCACCAATACCATATTTGTCCCTATAAATTATATACAAAATGAAAATCTTAAGTATTCAATTTAGATTAGATGTGCTCTTGAAATAAGCTTTTGAAGGTCCAAAACATAATCTCAATCATGTTATGCTGTTACCTAGTAATTGCCCTATTAACGTGAGAATAAGTTATACTAGATTAAAGCATCACCAGAACATGGTTCTGACCACTCTAAAGAATAAATCAATGGAGTCAAATGTTCAATTCTCAAGAATTTAGAATTCAATTGAATAAATAGGCTATGACACAAGAACAGGTTCAATGGCCGTAACTCAATAACTACAAAACAACCATTGATCATCACATTAATAAATTTAAAAGAAACTTACATAAACCTTTTCAATCTGGCAGCTCTTACTTTCCAACAATCACTTTCTAGGCTGGATATTGTCCAAACTTAACAAGAATTAGCTTTTTTCCATAAAATCCATAGAAAGAATCTATTACTATATATAAAAAGCGGAGTCATAAAATTCTGACGTGACATTCTACTTATAAAAGTAGGCATTCTGCCTATTAAATTTGAAGTGTTATGTTTATAAAGCGGTAAACCTTTTAAAAGTATTGTTTCATTATGAACTATTATAATTTTTAAGTTTAATTTATTTTCTTGCATATAAAGATATAAATTGATTCAAGATTCTACCCAAAATCACTAATTCAACATTTATATTGTTTTGTATTTTAAGCAAAGTCATATGATTCTGATGTGGCATTCTACTCATAAAAGTAGGCATTCTACCCATTACGCTTGAAGTTTTATGTTTATGGAGCGATAATACTTTTAAAAACAATGTTTTAGTATGAATTGTTATAACTTTTAAGTTTTATTTTTTTTCTTACATATAAAAATATAAACTAATTCAAGTCTCCACCTAAAGATACTATTTCAACCTTTATATTGTTTCGTCAAATAAACAGCTTTATAAATTGTTTCGAATTTCTCCCTTTAAATCTCTATCCCTCATACACAACATACACAACAATCCGCACATTGCGCGGGTTATCGGCTCGTGAGAAAAATGCATATGTACACAAAAAGCACTTCCAGAATTAATCCTAAGCCTTAACCATAGTAAATTCCAACTATGTTGTACATCAACAAATTCTAGCATCACCATCTTTCTTTGAGCATGAAAGAGATAACACGCCCATCTATTATTGGTACTTCATCTATTTTCTGCTTGAAAGAAATAATGGGGAATACTAGAACCCCTTTCAAGTTTTTAACTACATTAGGCCGCTTATGAGGCCTTAGTCAGTCCCAGACTTCTTCTTGGATTTCTGGTGGTAACTCATCACAATCCCATCTCCAATTGAGACCACTCGACTGATCTTCAAGAAGTCTTTCTTTTGGCAATCCATCTTGATTTGGTTCCAAACAGACACTGCCTGTAGACTGAAAGCCTGAAGTATTCCTCAAATGAAAGAGAGAGTGTATGTGTGTGTGTGTGTGTGTGTGGAAGGGAATGCAGAATGAAGCAAAAAGAAATACTTGTAAATGTAAAATCTAAATGATTGGGCAACATCCACAACAAATACTATCAACATATAACAAATAGCAGAAGCCCCAAAGACACAGTATAAATAGGTAAAGATAGAATTACCAAGTTAGCTCATAGAGCACTCTCAGCTTCACGAAAATCTTGGGTTGGATTCATCCCACTTAGACATCTTGGCGAGGGTCTACGGCGAGTGTTGATGGCAATGATTGGGCAACTGGTTAGCTTTCAAAGAAATGGGTTCAGAGCCTTGGTTGATGGCAATGGGTCATGGCAATGGGCAATGACAATCTTGTCAGTCATCAAGTGTCATGGCAATTGTGGATTCCATGGTCATGACAGTGGGTCTGGGTGAGGTGCCCTTTTGCAGTCTTACTCATGGAGAAATGGGATTCTAGATCATTTGACCCTTACCACCACGACTTGCCTAAAGATTTGCTCGTCATACAATATTATTCTCCCATAGTTACATGAGAGCAAGATATTCATACCTCAATGAAATATAATAATGATCTCCACTTAATACAATCTTATTGTTATAGAACCTTTTAGGGTTAGTTACATGATTTCTCTTCTCGCAAACTACTCTCTTATCATCACTTACTTCCTTTTTTTTTGAAAGAAGAATTCCATTAATGGTAAACTTCAACAAGAGTCAAGAATACAAGGGAGAACATTCCCCACATCAACAGAAGAAATGGAATGTAATAGTGTATCCCTGATGATCCTTTTAAGTCCCATTTGTAAACCAAAACAAGCTGCTTCCATTGCTCAAATAGCCTCTGCCAGTAATGGATCAGGGAAGACTAGCCTGTGTTTCCTTAAAGTTGCCACAATCCTCCCTTTCCAATCTTTGATAATTAAGCCTATCTCAATCTTACACTGAACCTTGTCAACAACAACATCCCAATTGAGTTTATAGACATTGGCTGGGGTGGTTTCCAAATAGGGGTCACAAGTTGCAAGGGGCTTTGCTGATCAGTAGCACCTGTTTGACAGCTTCTCGTTTCAAGTAGTGTATCCTTAACAAACTTTGCAACTGAGTTGGAGCACCTGAATTCTTGCTGGAAAATGAATTGGTTCCTCCTCATCCAAACTCTTTTCCACCACAGCAAACTCCTCCACCAACTCTTTACCTCCTGTTGTATCCAACTCTTTTATGAGTTCCCTAATTGCAGGTTTGAGAGAGGAACATTTTTGAAGTTGTCTTGAGCACTAGTGCCATACATCATGTGAAGCAGGACAATTCCAAATGGCATGAATAATAGTCTCCTCTTCTAGTAGGCAAATTGGGTAGAAAGGCTTTTCAATAACCTTTTTTCTTGAAAAGGTTTTGGTTGGTAGGCAGTCCCCCATGACAGGCTCTCCAAAGAAACATCCTGTCAGTAGGAGGGATTTGTAGTTGCCACAAGCTCGACCAAAAATTCCCATGGTTTAAGCTACTAGAAGCCTGGCTTAGATTCCATAAGGTCCATATGCAAGTGATAGGCACTTCTCATAGAGAAAGTTCCCTGAGCTGAGCCTGACCAAATTAGCTTATCAGGGTTGTTATTGTAGCTAATTGGGATCTGCTTGATCAAGGCAACCTCTTCAGGTGAGAACAACTCCTCCACCATACTAGACTTCTACTGTTTTGTGCAGGGATCAATTAAGTTGTTGACAAAAGCCTCAGGGCCCAAAAATGTCATTGGACTCATAACTTTAGTATATGGTAGTCTCGGGATCCACTTATCCCCCTAGATTTTGATGGATTCACCATTCCCTACTCTCCATTTGGTGCCCCTTTTCAAGATCTCTCTAGCTTTCATAATGCTTCTCCAGATAAAAGAGGGCTTGCTTCCCAATTTTGCCTGAAAAATCCACTATAAGGAAAATACTTTGCTTTCAAAACTTGAGAAGCTAGAGCTTGAGGGTAGTGCAGCAGCTTCCAACCTTGCTTAGCCAGCATTGCAAGGTTGAAACTGTGTAGTTCTCTGAACCCTAGCCCACCAACTACTTTCAAATTCCGCATGGTCTTCCAAGAGATCTAATGGATCTTTCTTTCATTTTCCATCTTACCCACCAGAAGTTCCGCATCACCTTGTTTATCTCTTACAAAAGGGACCAAGGGAGTTTAAAGACCCCCATACTATAAGTAGGCAATGCCTGCACCACTGCTTTCAGGAAGATTTCTTTGCTTGCTTGTGACAACAACTTGAATCGATGGCCTGATGCTTTTTCATAAGTGTTCAGCAAGAGAGTTAATCTGCTCCATTCAAGGAAATGTGCTTTACAAGAGGAGGCAATCATCTGCAAAGAGCAGGTGGTTGAGATGGATTCTGCCTCTAGCAATGGGAAAACCTGAGATTGCTTTTGATGTTTCAACTTGATTGAGAATTGAGCTTAGCACTTCTGCACAGAGAATGAAGAGGTATGGAGACAAGGGTCTCCCTGTCAAATCCCTCTAGAAGGCTTGAAGAAATCTTGAGGGATAACATTGAGTATAGAATAAGACACAGATTCCACACATTTCATCACAAGCCTGATCTAGTCTTCAGCCAAGCCCATTTTTCTCATCACTTCTTTTAGGAAAGCTCATTCTATATGATCATACGCCTTGCTCATGTCTAGCTTCAAAGCCATGAACCCCTATTTACCTTTCAATCTACTATTAATGGAGTGCAAGGCCTCAAAGGCCACTCTGATGTTATCAGAAATTAATCTACTTGGGACAAAGGCAGATTGAGTGGGGGATATAATGTCTTGAAGGATCAACTTCAATCTGTTTGCTATAGCTTTTGATACAATCTTATACAAAACATTGCAAAGGCTTATAGGCTGAAAGTCAGACACTTTTGTGGGACAATTGGTCTTAGGAATAAATGCAATATGTGTGGTGTTTATAGCATCAAACTGACCATCTGAGTTGAGAATGAAAAGGACAGCTTCACTTACCTCATTGCCAACAGTGCCCTAATGGTTTTGATAGAAAGCTGGAGGAAAGCCATCTAGCCCTGGGGAGCTTAGAGAATTCATGCTAAAAAGTGCTTCTTCAACTTCTTGCCTTATGAACTTTTTGAAGAGCTTAGAGTTCATGTCATCAGTGATTGTTCTGTCGAAGTGTTGTAAGCAAAAATAAATGTTTTTAGGACAGGAAGTAGTGAAATGGCCGTTGAAGAAAGTTTGAAATTTTGCACTAATCTCTTCCTTTGTCACTGCCTCATTTCAAGATTCATCTGCAACTTTTCTTATCAAATTTCTTTTTCTTCTTTGAGTAGCATATTGGTGAAAGTACTTTGTGTTTCTGTCTCCCTCTCTCAGCCATTTCTGTTTGGTCCTTTCTCTCCATTTTGTGTCTTCCTCCTCAAGCAGCTAGTCTAAACTCTGGGCCCTTATAACTTCAGTCAGGTTCCCTGTGTTGGGCTTTTGCATGTTAGACAGTTGTTTCATCTTTTCTTGGATCACTTGTTTTGAGCCACTAACTGTTACTTTTCCCCATGCTCTAAACGTCCTCGATTACCTTGTGGCAGTCCCCTCTAACTGCCCAATTGGCCTCATATCTGAAAGACCTCTCACCTTTCGTGAAGAACTGGCCACCTGAAGAGATGGAGATAATTAGAGGCATGTGATATGATTTATGAGTAGCCTCTGTTCTCGCCATAGTCCCTGAGAACAACTCAATCCATTTTGCATTGGCACATACCCTATCTAGTCTTTCCTTGGTGAAGTGAGGCCCCTGTCTATTGTTGCACCACGTGAACTTGTCTCCTGTGTAACCTAGATCACTCAATCCATTTTTAATTAAGGCTTGTTTGAAAGCTTCCATATGATGGTAGGGTCTAGCCCCCCCTTCTCCTTCATACTTCTCTCCATTATGCAGGATTTCATTATAGTCCCCTACACAAAGTCATGGAACATTATAAGTAGGTTTTAGAGTTTGCAATAATTTATAGCTGCCTTTTCTCTGTGAGGCCATTGGATGGCCATAAAAACCTATCATAAGCCACTCCCCCTTATGACCCCCTTGATTGATTTTGAGGGAAATGTGAAAGTGAGAATAAGAGGACAAGGCCACATTGAAATCATTTGTCCATAAGAAAGCCAGACCACCACTTGCCCCTACTGTCCACCACAAAGCAGTGTTGCATACCTAGCTTTTGTTTCACTCTCTCCACCTTATACTTGGAACACTTAGTCTCAATTAAGAAAATGAGACTTGGGGCCTTTGCCTTCACAAAAAGGTGAAGTTCATGAACTATCCGAGGGTTTCCAAGCCCTCAGCAGTTATAGCTTAAAATATTCATAGCTGTTGGTGGTGTTGCATAGCAGCCACTGCCATCTTTTCATCCTTAACACCATTGATAGCAGGTTGAGTTTTTGTTTTTTTTATTAAGGTCTGAAAACCTAGTGCCATCATGATCAGTATCAATTCCCCTCTTCAAAGGGGTTTGAGTGTGGACCTTTTGAGTAACATCATGAGTGTTATCGACTGAAGGTATGTTGTGAGCCCTTGCCCTCCTCTTCCATTGTGGATTCTTCCTACCTCGAGACAGTTGTTTAATCTTTAGGGATATAAACTGGTTTAGTGAGTTAACTTGAGAGGCTATGGAAGACCCCTGTGCAGCTTTGTGAGGGTCCTCTTTATGACTAGGGGTAACATCTCCACATCATCAAGGGCACCCAATGGCCCACTGCCCTTTTCAACAAGGTACAAATTAGTCCCAATTACTCTTGAAACTCCTCCCTCAAAATCCTTTTTGTCGATTCCCTGACCATTGAAGGAGGGCTCTTTCTGACCTATAGCCTCGAGGCATTCCGTTTTAGGCAAGTCAACTTGTTTTTTTTTGTCGAGGCTCCTCTTTGGAAATAGAGAAAGGTGGCTTGCCTACAGGAGTATCCTAAGCCTTAGAGAAAGATTATCCTTGGCACAAATACCTTCCTCAACTGCTTGGTCTTGCTGTCGGAATTACTGCTCAAATCTCCGGCCACCACCCTCATATCTCTTGGTGGTGGTGCTACCTGCCTTTGGAGGGTTAGCATGGAGCCAAGGGCCGAATTCATTGCTTGGCTTTCCATTGCTTCCTCAAGGACCCTTTGTGCATCCTCATTCCTTATGCTTGATAACTCCACATTGAAAGGAAAAGGAAGGGAGTCTTTCGTATCTTATTGGCATCCATACCTGCTTATCATCAATCTTCAAAAACCTCCCTTCAATTAGAGGCCTTGTGATATCCACCCTCACTTTCATCTTTAAAAATGGACCCCATGCACTACCAGAACCATCAGTATCCATCTCGAGCACTCTCCCAACTCTAGATCCAACTTGCATTCCTATATCACGAGTCATACTCACCAAGAGCATGTTATGAACTTGGATCTAGAAGACCTCAAAAAAGAAAGTAGACTCTCTAGGAGCTTTAGTCCCATCGAAGTCCTCCATGCAAACCAAGAACCTGTCAAAGGTTCATGGCCTGCCAAGAAGGACTTTCAGTTTATCCTGTTGTTGTTGAAACTCAACCAGGAACTTATTATGACCCATCTCTGTGAACTGTATCCATCCCACCGTGTTCCAGACCTTTGACATAGTAGTGCGCAATGTTTCTTTGTTGATCATTCTCTTAGAAATGATGATAGCCATGATACAAAATTTTCCTTTGCCGATTCCTTTATCAACTTCAGTCTGTGGGACCTCTACCTCAGTTCTCTCTTGATCAGATAAAGAGAAACTCTTCCACAACCTCTCCATATCAGACTCCATTGCACCCCACACCTTACGTGCAGAGAGACTTCACCCTTTAGCAACAGGAGAGGACCAACCTTGATGCCTACTTCTCTCCCGTAATCTCATACTAGAACAGTGGCCACTTTTGAGTTGGCGGTGGAATCAGACTCTCATCACTTACTTCCTTAAACTTTAATTGAGTATGATTCACATCCTAATTAAAAGTTTTGAATCTCTCGATGTTAGCTAACCCTACTAATGATACCTTGGCTTTTATCTACAATATTCAAATAGCATTGTATTAAAAATGCAAACAAAATAAAGATGAAAGAATGCATTCGATAAAAGTTTAATTTTTTTAGAGAAGATGACGGTACCCCAACTTTATTAATAAGCTCTAACTTATGGCAGAAAAATATCTTATAAAGGCTTAAAATGATCTATCTTAATCTAATAGAATTTTTTTTTTAAAGTAAAAACACATCCACTTTCATTACCGAATAACCAAATCAGACAATACAATTAGGTACAAATCTCATATCTACACACTTAGAAATACATAAATAAAGCATGTTTTGCAAGAACATGTGTAACTTGATTAGAAGTCCTATTAACATAGTAGATATGCCAAGCATCCAAACCATTTAAAACTTGCTTAATTTCTTCCACAATATGCCCATACCGTGTGAAATTCTCTTGTGCCTTATTTACTGGATCAACCAATATCTAATATAATTGAAAACTCAACACAAGAAATGATTTTGATCTATTTTTTATATGGGGTTATATTTAGAGTTACAAGAAGTTGGGGTTTATTAATCGGAAAGAGCATAAAAACCAACTTAATTATGGTCCATAATCGATATTGGGTTTTGTTATACATCAGCCACTATTCACTCTCATACCCTATACCCCACACCTGACATCTTTTTCTTTCATAGAGCGTGGGGTGTGGGGTAGTGAATGATGGCTAATAAGAAGAATTATTCATCGATATTTATATTGGTCCACCCAAATTCCTCCCAACTGCCCTCCACTTATTTATTTATTTTTTTTTATGGTCCACTCTATAGAAACAGTGCCACCTTGTCTAATCACAAATCATTATCCATTTTTTTAAAATAAAAAATATCATGATCCATGTATGTATATTAGATGCCCAATTAGGATCTACAGTTTTTACACGACGAATTTTATACAAAGTTAACTGAATTAGAGTTTAGAACTCGATCTATCTATTTAATTGGATGAGTTAGTTTAATAATTCATATATAGTCTAAGTTTGATTCAACAATGATACAAAATTTTCATAACGGATCAACTTTGTCTAAATTTGTGAACCATAGTAATTAGATTATCCCGATTAATTAATAGATAGTCTTGGAGTATAGGCACATAGTACTCACATCTTATCATAAAATGTTATATTATATAAATTAGTGTGGAGAGGATATTTGGATCCCCTTAGCTATCCAAGCCCATGACTGAGAAGTAGGCCCAAAGCTTTAGCCTAGGGTTAAGAGGGTCATGTCTATTTAGCCCATAAACATGATCGTGTGGCAGATAACCACCATGAGATCAGAATATTGATCCACAGGTGGGGGCTATTATCTTAAGGAAGATAACCCCTATGAAAAGGGAGTTATCTTCCCTCTCAATCAGAAAGGGATCACAAAGGATATATGTATGAGAATGGTGGTTAGAGTCAACCACCATCACGGTGCATCTAGGTACTTCTATAAATAACCTATGAAAGGTAACACACATCTCCATCTTCATTTTACATGCACTTATTTTCATATTATTACTGACTTAAGTATCAAAGTCTACATAGGGCAACTAGTGTCGCCCCTTTGTTACTACAGGTTATCCGTACGATTAGTGGTGTGAAACATGTCCTTTACAGTGGCATCTTCTGTGGGATCTTCTGATAGACGTCAAACATGATTCTTACATGCCAACCATCACACGATCACACTTAAATTGGGATCTAGAAACATGCATGACATAAGTGGAGGTCAGGTTAGCGGAGGTTGAAGCAAGTGATGGTGGTTGTTGAGTAGCTACAGAAGGAGAACAAGGAGATAAAACGGCAGAAGGAAAACCCCCCAAGCCAAAATGGGCAAGCTGATGGAGACACATAATGCAGAGGCAGTCAACAGTGAAGAGATGGAAAAGAAAAGAATGCACGACGAGCTACAAAGTTTGGTCAACAAATATGAGGAGATGGCAAAAAAGATGGGTGGTTCCTCTTTTGTGGAACAGCTCTTCACAAGTACAGATGTCCTTTACATAGGGGTGATACCTGCCCCCTACGGGGCGGGGCCACCCCTCCCCCGCCCCCCGCCCCCGCATATGCGGGGGGTGGGGAATTTTCCCCGCACCCCGCCCCCGTCCATGCGGGGGCGGGGTACCCCGTCCGGTGGCCGGGGTGCGGGGGTGAGCCTCCATCCGCCCGCACCCCCACACCCCACTACTGGGCCTTTGGCCCAATATATTTTTCTGGGCCCTAAATGGCCCAGAATCTGTTTTTGGGCCACTTTGGGCCCAGAATATGTTTTTGGGCCATTTTGAGCCCAGAATTTAATTTATAAATTTAAAAACTGAAAATAAAAATATATAATATATATAGATTATACTAAGTTTCAACTATTAACTAATTAAGTAATAATCATCACTAATCATCACTAAGGCATTAAGCTAAAATAAGTAGTTTACAATTATACAAAATACAAATTAAGAGAACTAATAAACTATTACAAACTCCTCTAAACAAAAAAAATATTACAAATTGTACAATTAACTATTGTAGCAACATTACAATTAATTGTAAATTGACAAAATAATAACTTCTCAATTTGATTTTGGGGTGGAGTCGTGGCGGTGAGTTCACTGAATGGTGAGTTGTGTCGACTGCTATGAGACTGCAAATGAAGATCATAAAAGTAAATAAGTTCTAAAACTTGAAATATTAATAAGTTAAAAATAAAACAAATGAGAATTATAAAATTATAAGGATGAAACAAAATTTTAAATGCAAAAAATAATTAAGGGAGAAATTGTGCAAACCATGGCAATGGTAGGTCTAATATAAAATCATACTGCATCAGAGGTAGCCGTAGACGTCTCATGTATCACTATAACAATTAAATTTGAAATCAAACTAATGAATACCAATTAAATGAAAATAAATAAATTAAAATAAGAAATTAAAAAATAAACTTAAAATAAATACCAGATCCAGGCTGATCATCACCCTCCTCCTCGACGTCGGCCTCCTCATACTCAAGAACATCCGGAACATGAATTGGAGTTCCCTTGATCCAATTCTGCGTGCAAATCAAAGCCTCCACAGTGGTAGGAGCTAATGAACTCCGAAATGAATCTAATACACGCCCTCCGGTGCTAAAAGCCGACTCTGAGGCTACGGTGCTAACAGGGATGGCCAAAAGTGTGCGGGCTATCTCTCCAAGGATGGGATACTTCACGGCATTCACCTTCCACCAACTTAATATATCGAAGTCTCGTGAAAATGGTAGAAGCTCTGCTGCTAAGTATCTATCTATCTCTGACTGAGTCTCTACAGAACTCCGAAGGAAGGGGGTCTGCTCATACCTCTCACCCCACTCCAATCTACGTCTTTTCCCAACCTCGACTTCTGGAACCCCTGACGCTGATGGGGTAGGTGTAGGTGCCGCAATATTACCACCCCGCAGGGTGGTAAACTCATCAAATAATCTACCAAGGGTTTCTCGAACCCTTGCTGCAATAAGCTCCGCCCATACTTGCCCATACGCAAGGCCCAATCCAAATATCATGCCATCCAACTTATACCTCGGGTCAAAGACGACAGCTACATATAAAAAAATATTAGCCCGAGTTAAATCTCCCCAATACTTGTCGTACTTTGTCCTCATAATCAAAGCCATCTCCCGCAGCCTAATATGACCACCCCTAACCATGTCATCTAATTCTTCTTTTACCCTACATATTTGTTGACATACAACATTGGATGTAGGGTACAAAGTGGCAGATAGTCTCGTGGTGACATCGTAAAAGAGCCTCAAAAACTCTACAAAAACAGCTACAATTTCCCAATCATCCTCTACGGGTTTCCCCAATCCCCCGTGATCATCAAAATACTTTACATATTGGATGTCTTCGTCACCCAATAATGCAAATGCCAGCTTATACTCTTGGGCCGCCTCCAACATAAAAAATGTTGAGTTCCATCGTGTAGGCATATCAGTACAAAGGCCCTTCTTAGATGTTAGGCCAGCAGATCTCGCAGCAACCATAAATTTCTCCAACCTCGAAGGAGAAGATCTCACCCATCTCACAGCAATCCTAACCCGAGCAATCGAGTCATGAAGATCCCTCAAACCATCAGTGACAATCAAATTCAGAATATGTGCCGCACATCTCACATGCAGACACTCACCACCCATAAATGTCTTATTTGCCTCTCTAAGATAGGTCCTTAGATGTCCCAATGCGACATCATTAGACGAGGCATTATCGACTGTGACTGTAACAACTCGGGTCAACCCCCACTCCTTTATTGCGGCCTCCAAGGCCTTTCCAATTGTCTCACCCTTATGATCGGTGATTTTACAAAATTTTATAATTTTCTTTTGTAATGTCCAATGGCAATCAATAAAATGCACAGTCAAAGACATATAATTAAAATTTTGGATCGATGTCCATGTGTCAGTGGTGAGACAAACAAATTGATCCGCCAATTGACCCCTCAACTTCTCTTTTTCAATGTAAAAATGTTTTTTTACATCCTTTGCCACCGTGTGGCGAGAAGGAATATTAAACCTTGGTTCCAAGTATTGAGAATACGCTTGGAACCCTTTCCCATCAACAACTTGAAAAGGTAGCTCGTCCATAATGACCATACGAGCTAGATGTCTTCTACACTCATCGGGATCATACTTAGTATACCCCCTCAAAGTTGCACCCCCACTAGTCCCATCAGCCATTTTTTGAAGTCCAATTTCTAGCCTAGATTGGCTTTTCTCTTGTAGTGATCTTAATATTGGACTTTTTTTGCATTGCTCTTCTAAGTGCACCTTTAATTGTGAGGTGCCATGTTTTCTATAGTGACACCCATAAATTTTCCCACAATGGTTACACTTGGCTTGGGGGTTATTTGGGTCACCACCCTCTAGTTTGGTGAAATGACTCCAAACTATTGAAGCAGGTTTCTTGCTGGGCTTAGGGGCGGGGCAAGGTGCCGTAGGGGTAGGGGTATGGGTAGGGGTATGAGTAGGAGGTGTAGTGGTAGGGGTAGGGGTGCCCTCGGCCTGGAAAGGAGAGCTCGCACTAGAATCTGCTGGCATATCCATGAACTAAAACAAACAATAAATTTGAATTAATAGAAAACATAGCAACCAAACATCAAACAATTTTTTTTTTTAAACCAACAAACATTAATCAATTAACAGTGCAAGCCAACTAATCTTTGAAACCCCTAAATTAATTTAGGGGTTTCAAAGATTAATTTTTGGACAATTATAACCAATAACATCGTGACCTAATCAATTTCTTTTATTAAAAATCTGTTTAATTTCTTTCAAGTAACCAATAGACTAACAAGCTTTTTTGAAGATGCTTTAAAAAGATACATGTGTAATTTCTTTCAAGTAACCAATTTCTTCTTACAACATTCACATCAATAAACTAATTTGGCCAGCCTAGAGAAAAGTCACCAAAATAAAATAAAATAAAATAATAATAATAAAATGATAACATATAGGAGTTGATTGAAACCCCTAAATTAATTTAGGCTTTGAAACTCCTAAATTAATTTAGGGGTTTCAAAGATTGAAACCCCTAAATTAATTTAGGAGTTCGGATTCCTAAATTAATTTAGGGGTTTCAAAGATTGTAACCCCTAAATTAATTTAGGAGTTTCAAAGCCTAAAGATTGAAACCCCTAAATTAATTTAGGGCTCCAATCCGAAACCCTAAATTAATTTAGGGGTTTCAAAGATTGAAACCCCTAAATTAATTTAGGAGTTTCAAAGCCTAAAGATTGAAACCCCTAAATTAATTTAGGGCTCCAATCCGAAACCCTAAATTAATTTAGGGGTTTCAAAGATTGACATTACATAATGCAATCCGAATTTTAATTTAGTGACATTACATAAATTAACACACATCATTCACACACATTAGTGACATTACATAATGCAAACAAAACAATTCCTCAAAAACACACGGTAGGGACATACAGATTCATCAACGATCAAGTTATCAACCATAAAAAATTCAACCACATGCACAATCAAGTCTCCACAGCACACAATTCACAAAATCCCATCCTCCATCTCCGGTTAAACCCATCCTTCCTCCAATCTCCATTCCATAACATAAATCACAAAAAAATTAAATTATAAATTTAGGGTTTCTTAAATCTTACCTTCGGTGACAGGGACGAAGAACGAGTCACTGGTTACGGTCGGTGATGGCGATGGCGACGGCGACGCACACAGGGACGACGGCGACGACACAGAGAGAGAGAGACCGAGAGGCGAGAGTCGAGAGAGAGAGAGGGGATTCTGGAAGTCTGGAAGAAGGGGGCCGAAGAGGGGAGGTTCGGGGGGGGGGGTAAATTAATCCCAGGCGTGAAACGGCGCCGTTTCATGCAGTAGAAGGCATCGTAAGCTAGCCGCCTATCTACTGACCATAAAACAAAAAGAAGGCGAGAACCTGAAAACTTATCTAACCTGCTTCAACAAGGAGAGGCTCACCACAGATGATCAAGACAAAAAGATCAACTTGGCTGCCCTCTTGGGAGGAATTTGGCCCTGAAGCCCATTCATGGTAGAACTGGCCAGAAGGACTTCATCCACCCTAAGGAAGTTGATGGACTGAGCAGACAACTTTGTTAATGTAGATGACACATTACAGGCCCTCTTGGAGCCACAGAAGCAGGAAACCAAACCAGAAAATAAGAACCAAAATAATTCCAACGATAAAGACAAAAGGGCCAACGGTTGAAGGCACCACGATGATAGACGTGACTAGCTTACCAGTCAACAAGACCAAGGGTGCCGCCTAATCCACAATAACCACAATGTGCAAGAGAACAGTAGAACCGCGAGAAAGGAAGAGCATTCGCCAAGTAGGGGCCAGGGCCATTGCATGTATCACCAAACCAATTCCCATTGGACCAAAAATTGCATCACCCTAAAGAAGAAGGTTGATGAGCTATTCGGGAGTGGGGTGTTGGAAAGGATGCTGGCCGATTACATCAGGCCACAAAGGGAGGAGAATCACCAATGAGAACAAAGGTGAAGTAGAAGCCCTAAGCGTCAGAGGCAAGAAAGACTAGGAAGGAATAACTCTCCTAGGCCTAGCAAGGACCAAGAACAGGCCCCCTTGGAGAAATCCGCACTATAGCAGGTGGCTTCATTGGGGTCAGCACCATGACATCTAGCAGAAAAGCCCACGCTTGCAGGGCCAGGTATCAGGAAGTATACATGGCAGACAAGTTGTGCGAATACCTTAGGACGGAAGCAACCTTGACCATGACGCCTTGGTAGTTACCCTGTTGATAGCCAACTACACAACTAGATGAGTCTTGGTCGACAATGGGAGCTCAGCTGACATCTTGTTTTGGGACGCTTTCACTAGAATGGGTATCAATCCTGATAGGTTGCGACCATCACCTTCTTCACTCAAGGGTTTCTCTGGAGAAGCCGTTCAACCCATCAGCACCATCACGCTTCCAGTTACAGTGGGGCAAGGCGCCCACACGGTCACCAGGGTGACAGACTTCCTAGTGGTCAAGGCCCCTTCATCCTACAACGCCATCTTAGGACGCCCAACCCTCAATAACTTAAATGTGGTAACCTCCGAGTACCACCTTAAAATGAAGTTACCAATAGAATCCAGAGTCGTTGAGGTCTGAGGCGAACATATATTGGCTCAAGAGTGTTACGTCCATGAGTAGAAGGAAGGGGTGTCGCTAGTATGTTTAGTGGGTAACTCAAGGGATCGCTTGCCACCACTGCCTCTGGTGAAAGAGGAACAAGACATGGAAGCCAGGAATGAAAGTAATTTGCTCCAAGCTAAAGCAAATGAGCCTTTAGAGATAGTACAGCTGCACCCGAAACGCCCAGCAGCCACCACAAGGTTGGTATGAAGCTCCCACCGGAGTACCGAGAGGCCCTAAAATAGTTGCTGATCGAACACAGAGACGTATTTGCTTGGAGCCATGAAGACATGCTAGAGATTGATAATTTAGTCATAGAGCATAGCCTCTGCATCAACCTAGAGGCCAAGAAAGTGTGGCAGAAGAGGAGATCATTCAGCATAGAAAAGTGCACAGCCATAGCTAAAGAGATTGATAGACTTTTAGCGGCGGGCTTTATACATGAGGCCCACTATCCTGAATGGCTTTCCAACATAGTGCTTGTAAAAAAAGCCAACGGTAAATGGAGAATGTGCGTGGACTTCACTGACCTCAACAAAGCTTGTCCCAATGACAGTTTTCCACTTCCTCGAATTGACATAATTGTGGATGCCATAGCCAAGCATAAATTTTTGAACTTCATGGACGCCTACTCCGGGTACAATCAAATCAGAATGAATAAGGTAGAGGAGGAGAAGACGTCGTTCATAATTGACAGAGGACTCTACTGCTACCAAGTAATGCCTTTCCGGTTGAAAAACTCTGGGGCAACATATCAAAGGCTGGCCAATCGAATGTTCAAGCACCAAATTGGAAAGACTATGGAGGTGTACATAGACGACCTACTGGTGAAGAGCAAGGAAGCCGCCCAACGCCTTTAGGGACGCCAAATAGTTCGCCCGGAGATGCACTCAATGCCAGACATATGCCCCAGTCCCACATTGCCCACCAAGAAAATTATCCTCCATTACCTCCCTATGGCCCTTTACCTAGTGGGGGGTCGACTTGGTCAGACCATTCCCACCGAGAAAGGGCGGGGTGAAGCACATGATAGTAACAGTAGAGTACTTCACAAAGTGGCCCTGGCCCTTTTGTCGGAACTAGGCTTTTATGGAAAAACGTCGTGTGCAGATTTGGGATCTCCAACACTATAATCTATGAAAACGGGAAGCAGTTTGATTCTGAGTATTACAGAGTGTGGTGATAGGAACTCGAGATAAATGTAAGGTACTCATCATGGGGCACCCTCAGGCAAACGTGCAAGAAGAATTGACAAACAAATCCCTACTTGGGATCTTAAAAAAAAGCTAGGCCACTAGAATGACGAGTGGGCAGAAAAGCTTCCAGGAGTCTTGTGGGCCTATAGAACTTCAATGAAGACCCCAACAGGGGAGACGCCTTTTACTTTGATGTTCGGAAGTGAAGTAGTCGCCCCCACAGAGGTTGGCTTACCCACACACTAGACCAACCACTTTAACTAGGTAGAGAACGACTAGGCTCTCAGCGAATAACTAGACCTACTTGAAGAAGTAAGAGAGGAGTAGAGGTCCAGAATATCCTCATCAAGAGAAAAGCCGAGCAATACTTCAACAAATGGGTTAAACCAAGGTCATTCAAGGTCAACGACCTAGTTTTGAGGGAAATAGGGGTCACCACCCAGGATGAAGGGAAGCTCAGCCCACGTTGGGAAGGGCCCTATGTAGTGGCCGCTTGCAACGGTCCATGATCATATTGGCTTAAAGACAGTGAGGGAAGGGAGTTACAGCACCCGTGAAATGCCGAACTCCTAAAAAAGTTTTGCCCTTAGAAAATTTATTTCCTTATGCATTTATTTTAAAGACGATTTTTGTTTTTCAGAATGTATATTTTGATGGAACTCAAGGCAATAAAAGTGGGTAAGTATTTAGCCCATTGCCACTCAAAACGAGCGTGGAGGTCAAAAGACCCCAAGACCTCCCAACAGTTAGCCACCAAACGTCGAGTCACATACTCATGATACACTCAAAATAAGCGTGGACGTCAGAAGAGCCCACAACCTCTTCTCCAAGTTAGTCACCAAAGGTCGAGTTACACACCCACGGTGCACTCAATAGTTAGCTACCAAAGGTCAAGTCACATACTCGCAGTGCACTTAAAACAAGCATAGAGGCCAGAAGACCCCATGACCCCTTCTCCAAGTTAGCCACCAAAGGTCGAGTTACACACTCGCGGTGCACTCAACAAGTATCTACCAAAGTTCGAGTTATACACTCTTGGTGCACTCAACATTTAGCTACCAAAGGTCAAATCACATATATGTGGTGCACTCAAAACAGGCGTGGAGGTCAGAAGACCCCATGACTCATTTTCTAAGTTAGCCACCAAAGGTCGAGTTACACACTTGCAGTGTACTGAACAGTTAGCTACCAAAAGTCGAGTAACATACTCATGGTGCACTCAAAACAGGCATAGAGGTCAGAAGACCCCACGACCCTTTCTCTAAGTTAGCCACCAAAGGTCAAGTTACACACTTGCTGTGCACTCAACAGTTAGCCACCAAAGATTGAGTCACATACTCGCGGTGCACTCAAAATGGGCATGGAGGTCAGAAAACCCACAACCTCTTCCCCAAGTTAGTCACCAAAGGTCGAGTTACATACTCGCGGTGCACTCAACAATTAGTAACCAAAGATCGAGTCACATACTCACGGTGCACTCAAAATGGGCGTAAAGGTCAGAAGACCCCACGACTCCTTCCCCAAGTTAGCCACTGAAGGTTGAGTGATACACTCGCGGTGCAACCAAAACAAGCGTGGATGTCAAAAGACCCCACGACTCTCTCAACAGTTAGTCGCCAAAAGTTGAGTTACACACTCGTGGTGCAACCAACACAGGTGTAAAAGTTAGAAGACCCCACGACCTTAGAACAGGTATCCACCAGGCATGGGTACAAATCATAAGGCAAGCGCAAGGGCATGGGAGCCAGAAGGTCCCATAGCTAGCTATTGACTACCCTCTCAACAAATAGTCATCTATAACAGATGGAAGAATAAACAAACTAAGCTACCAAGAGGCAAAATCAAAAACACATGGAGTAACAAAGTCACATATAAGGTAAAGGGCTAATTCGAGGGCCAAAAGGTTGTCCAAAAACAACAAAGCACTACGCACAAAAAACAAAAGGCCAATTCAAGGTCCCAAAACTAATATTGTTCAGAGACAGCAACAAAGGATACAAAGAAGCCCAAGAGAGGGCGGTAATTACAAAAAGCTTAAAACAAGGGCCCAATAATTATCACAAATAAAAGAAAATTCACTCTGGAGGCGGGGGGAATGGGAAGTCATAAGGCATTATGTCTTGACCTATAGTATCTGCATACTGGACCAGAGCAGTATCCGGCTTGAAGTCCTCCAAGTTTAAGCTCTTTAAAATAGTCCGAGGGTTGGCCAGCAAGTGCATTTGCAAGCACGCCAACCCTGCCCCGTACCCATATCTGAAGGCTCGGTCTTGAACGGCCTTGGCGGTGGATAATTGAGGGTGTAGTCAAACAATCTCATTGTTCGTAGCAATCAACTAGGATCCCAACCTCCCCTGCACCTCCTAAAACTCTTTCACCTGCGTGGTCAGTCTGGTCACACTCCACAGTGTCTGGTCTTGGAGTGCGTCTACCTTCTCATGCTCCTTTCTGTATTTATCATATCAAGTTTGCGCTTGAACCAGGTCCCCTTGCAGTTCGGATATCTTTGTGTCATTCTCATGGCACTCCTTCCCGAACGCCTATTTTCTTTGGGCCAATTCTTTGGCCACTTTTTCATGCTTCTCTTTGAAGGAAGCCAAGGTGGCAACCGCCTCCTTACATCTTTTGTCGGCATCAGCTCAAGATTGCTCAGAGGAGTACAAGGTCACTCTGAGGCGTAGCACCTCTCCCCTGGTTGTGGCTTTCTCCATCTCTGTCACATGTAAGACAAAATTGTCGTGGGCATGGAGACTCTCGACACAGAGGAGCTTCGAACGTAGGCTACATGACTCCTCGCAAAGAGAGTCAAGATCTACCTCTTGGGATCGAGCATAGCTGTCCAACTGCTTCAGGCAGCATTGCAAATAGTCTATCTCATCTTTAAGGCGATTGTTCTCTTGCTTGGCTAAATAAGAGAACTTTCACCACTCACGAACCTCCTTCTTTAGACAAACTCTTTCATCCATGATCCAAGATGCCAAAGCCTCCACATTCTGCACAAACACAAAGGGGTAGCTAAACTCTATACAAGCACAAAGGAAATAGGCCCCCCACAAAAAAAAAAAAAAAAAAGAGTGGAAAAGAGCCTTACCAGAGATAACATTCTCTTCAGACGCTTAACCATCTCCACAACTGCCTCCGATGGGGTAGAGAGCAATGAGGACCAACATCCTCCACCCAACTGGCATCTCTCATTACGTTAGTTTCAGCCCACGCTAGCCGCCCCAAACACAAGCCTGGGGGAACGACAGCCTCAAACTTGGGAGATTCTCCCTTTAAGGGGCCACCTTCACACTGGGCGCCAACCTGCTCGCCCACTGGCTCATCTTGCTGGGTGCCAATCTACTCACCCATTGGCCCATCTCGTTGAACGCCTGCCTCCACATCCATCCATTCTTCAAGGGCACGACCACCAAGAGTGTCGCCTAACAAGATCTCGCCCTCGCTAGGGGTGGTGCTTCCATCCTTGCCAAATGAAAAAGGATTTAGTAAGGGAATGGACACCCTGTCTTGGTCCGTAGGCGGGGTCTCACTACCCTAAGTAGTAGTGGGAAGAGAGTGCAAGGAAGAGTCCTGCCCCCCACAAGGGACAACATCGCCGCCTTCAGTTTTGATCGTGACACCACAAGCAGTAGGTGCAGAAACATTAGGCATCCCTCCTCCAGAGACGCCTAAGGTGAGAGCTTCGTATATGTCGCTCTAATCACTCCCACTGCAAGGTGTGAGAACAACAATAGGAACATCAGGAAATTCAAAAGAAGGGGTGTCCATAGAGTCACCACCCTAAGGAAGTCCAACATCATATGCCAACGAAAGGTCTTTAATGGCCTGCTTCATCAAGGCACGTAGGTCATCAAGACCTGGGCTCACAGTTGGGGAGGCCTTAACAGGGGAAGCAACCGATGTGGCCTCCCTAAGAACAATTGCTTCTATGGTTGCCCCCTGTGCCACCTCTGCAGGGGAATCAGGAACAACACTAGACTTTGCGCCCTCGCTACAAGGACGCTTCACTTTTGGCCCCCCAGTTTGAGGGGCGCTCCTTTTCGCTGGGGGCGATACCACCTTGAGTTTGGCCCCCCTTAAATGGGCGCGGTTGGGCATCGTAAAAAATCGATCTTTACTAGGAAGAGAAAGGAGATCATCCAACCACAGACCATCGCGGTCGTGGTCCTTAGCCCATTCACAGACAGGTTCAACACGAGAACGCTGACTATCAGTCAGCTCCAGCAATATAGACTTTTATCCTCGGGGAAATGCCCCCAATCAACAAAAGCAAGGTAATCTCTTATGTGCATTTCATCAGCAAAAAATTTCCAACCTTTAGCATAAATAAAGAAAAATGTACTGGTCCATTATTTGGCGTTGGAATAACGCCCTTCAAAAGCCGATAGGTAATGCCCATGGATGTAGAAACTGCAAATATTGTCCGATAGAGATGCCACGCTATAAAAGGAAAGAAATTCTTAGCCGTCAAGTTTGGATACTTCTTCCCGAGGGACTCCAACACTTGGTGGAAGACTGCATAGACACACATCAACACGCGCCATGACTTACTATGAAGTTGGGTGAAGCAAGCTTCAAAAAGTGTAAAACATTGCGCACTAGGCGAATGAAAAGGAGGCGCAACCCATTTGCTAAGGCACAGACCGTTAGCGCCACGTCTCCACTGTAACCCTTTCCATCGACGCACCCCCCTTTTGGAATGGTCATATCCACTGGGATGCAGAAGGACTCCCTTAAGTCAACAAGGTCCACCACGCTTAAAACAGAACGCCATGAATACTCGTCGAAAGAAGCGGGGTTCAGGGCAAGGGAGGATTCACCCTTTGATTTGGGGGAAACTTTTGCAGAACCACGACCAGCCATTACAAGAAAGAAGGCTTCTTGAAAGCAAGGCGAAAGAAAAATGGAGAATGGGACACGAACAGAAAAATACGAGGAAGACAGAGGGAGGAAGTATGAGCGAAGAAGAAAAAGAAAAGAAGAAAACAGAAGCACAGGCAAAAGTGAAATTATTGGCAAAACCTAGGAAAGTAATCATGAGGGTTCTTGGGAATCTGAAAGGTTGGTTGCGCCAACGGTTACGATTTCTTTTGAAAAACATTTAATTAGTGGGAACAATTATGGCTGGTGTAAGCCACGTCCTCCCAAAAAGAAAGGGTATGGGCTCAAGCACACTAACTAGCTAGACCTCAGCCAGGAGAGGGAACATTACAGATGTACCCCCACATACTAGAGGGTAAACAATGGGCATAAAAAAAGACAGAAGAAGAAGAAAAAATCAAATCAAAAGTTTAATTTCCCATATGCCAACACAAAAAAAATTAGTAAGGTAACTGTAGGAGATATTTGGATCCCCTTAGCTGTCCAAGCCCACGACTGAGAAACAGGCCTAAAGCTTTAGCCTAGGGTTAAGAGGGCCACGTCTGTTTAGCCCATAAATATGAACGCGTGGCCAATGATTACCATGAGATCAAAATATTGATCCATAGGTGGGGGCTATTATCTTAAGGAAGATAACTCCTATGAAATATGGGTTATCTTCCTTCCCGATTAAGAAGGGATCACGAAGGATATATGTATAGGAATGAAGGTTAAAGTCAATTACCATCACGGTGCATCCAAGTCCTTCTATAAATAACCTATGAGAGATAACACACATCTCTATCTTCATTTTACATATACTTATTCTCATATTGTTACTGACTTGAGTATCAGAGTCTACACAGCAGAACTCATGCCGCCCCTTTGTTACTACAGGTTATCTGTATGGTTGGTGGTGTGAAACACATCCTTTACATAGTATTTACATGAATAATTCTTAATTGATTAATATGCATTTCTTTATTCAAGAAATTGTTATCTCCAGCCATATTTGATTACATGATATTTTTTTAGTGACTATCATTTAAGTGGTTGATTGAAGAAATTACTCGACATTATTGAGTGTGACTGACAACGACAAATTTTACAAATTTTACGATGAAAGATTAGCATCACCCATTTTAAATTACATATATACTATTATATGAGCAAATAATATATACAAGATTATGGCGTAAAAGGACCGTTCAAATCTTTTGAAAAAAATAGAATTGATCAAAGTTTTCATATAGATTATACTTTTTTTTCCAAAAAGTTATACGCTCTAAACTTCCATAGATGGAAATACTGTATGATCCGTAATTCTAGATTAACTAATAATTTTTTCATTTAATTAAATGAGATTATTAGGATCAGACTTACATATCATTGTAGATTAGGCATGTGTCACATAATTGTTTAAAAAAAAAAAAAAGATTTACTATTAAAATATATATATATATATATATATATATTTTTTCCAGATCCACATTTATTCTACTTTCCCTGCGTCATTTCGTTAGAATATAAATCCCATAAGCCATAAACCAACTCCTAACCCATATCTCTGCAATCTGCATGCCCTTCCCTTGTCAGTTGTCATCCACTCGTGCGCGTTTACAATCTCTCTCTCTCTCTCTCTCTGCTGCTGCTGTCTTGCAGAATCAATCTCCGATCCTCTCCAGAAATGCAGTGAGTCTTTCAAATAGCATCAAAATTCGTTCTTATTTCATACAGATTAATAGTCTATTTCTTTTTGTAATTCTATTGCGATTCTGTATCAATCTCTCTGTTTAAACATATACACGCACATGGGTTGCACTGTAAGAGAGAAGCACATCAGAGCGAATCGGAGGCTCCGATCGGTGAAACCTGAATTCGATTCCAATGCTCATTTAGACAGAGGATCAATCTCCAAATCCGTATTTGATTCTAGTCTCAAATCCTGGAAATACCGTCTGGATCATCTGGGTCTCAAGGACTCGACCCAAAACCCTGATTCTAATGACCCTGACACCGAAGATAACGGGTGGGGCTACTGCACCGAGGAACAAATAGAGGAGTTTCTGTTAAAAAACTTGGAATTCCTCTACAATGAAGCTATTTCTAAGCTTGTTGCATTGGGATATGATGAGGATGTTGCCCTTAAAGCGATTTTGAGAAACGGGCATTGGTATGGTGGTATGGATGTTTTGACAAACATTATGCATAACTCCTTGGCATATTTGACTAGTAGTGGTATTAGTGATCGGGGTAACGGTGGTGGTGATGGGAATTCGGATGATTCAGAGCCTGTGTTCACGGATTTGAGGCAGTTGGAGGAGTACTCGCTTGCGGGTATGGTGTGTATTTTGCAGCAGGTTAGACCAAATTTGAGTAAGGGTGATGCCATGTGGTGTTTGCTTATGAGTGAACTTCATGTGGGTCGGGCGAGTAGCATTGAAATCCCGGTGCTTCCTTTGAATATGGGAAATAAGGATCTTAGTAGTGGTCCTGCTCTGTCTAACGGTGTTGAGAGTGTGGGTGGCCGTGGTGTTATGGCCCCAGCACTTTGTAGGTTTCATGGTGGGTGGGGTTTTGGGAATGGGGGAGGGTCGGAGTTTCCAGTTAATGAGGTGACTTTGCCTAGAGATATTGAGTGCCCAAAGAGGTTTAATCTTTCTCCTTCGATGAAGTCATTATTAAAAAGGAATGTAGCAAGTTTTGCTGCTGGTTTCCGGGCCAACTCAAAACAGCTGCAGCTACAGTCTCAAGCCTGCCTGAGTGCTTTGTCGCATGGGCATGCCCATGTTGTATCGGGAGCTGAAGTTCCAGCTGAGCAGAATGAGGATTCTTTGGGTCTTAACAACCAAGAGGTTGTAAACTCGGTTTTGAGTAAATTTCGTGATTTGAAGCTTGATGAGAGTTGGGATTCTGTGGCAGAAGATCAGAAGGATGAGATGATTGTAACTTTGCTTCATCAGGTAAAGGATCTCGAGAAACAAGTGAAGGACCGGAAGGAATGGGCACATCAGAAGGCAATGCAAGCTGCGAGAAAGCTTTGCCATGATCTGACTGAGCTTAAGATGCTGAGAATGGAAAGGGAGGAGACTCAAAGGTTGAAGAAAGGGAAACAGACTCTTGATGATACAACCATGAAGAGACTCTCAGAGATGGAGAATGCATTGAGAAAGGCTAGTGGTCAAGTGGACAGGGCAAATGCGGCTGTGAGACGACTTGAGACTGAGAATGCTGAAATCAGGGCAGAGATGGAGGCTTCTAAATTAAGTGCATCAGAGTCAGTCAAGACATGTTTGGAGGTTGCAAAGAGGGAGAAAAAGTGCATGAAGAAGCTTTTGGCATGGGAAAAACTGAAAACAAAGCTGCAGGAGGAGATTGCAGACGAGAAACAGAAGATCATGGAATTGCAACAACAGCTGGTTCTAATCACACAGGCTCAGAAAGAAGCTGAGGTGTGTTAAGAATGTTAATTTATCCATCTTCACACCACACACGCACAAACTTTCATATGTCTATTTGCATGGCTTAGTGCTCATATGAGATGAGAGTAGAATTTGGACATCAACACAGGAGCTCACTTGCCATGAATACGTGCACAAAAGCTACAGGATGACGAGTCAAAAGATGATTATATGCAATGTATGGGCTGAGTTTAACAAACGAGGAACCAGCTAATATTGGGCAGTATATTGAAGCAATATGTTCAATGGAAATATGATAAGTTGGATTTCAAAATTTTAGACCCATCGGCGATATCACTTAATTATTCTGTAAGATGTACATGATGGTAATATATTTTATTTTTATAAATGATATATATATGAGGATAAAGCAAATGCCTTGAAATGAAATGGGGATCAAGTCATTTGAATCTGATAACTCTGGTAGAGGTTCCAGAATTTCTGATCACCAACCCAATCCCCATTCATCTAATAATCTCAGAAGGTCCTTCGGAACCTTAAACCCAATTTAACACCTTTTCTTTGTGCCAGTTTCATCACTGTTATAATCTTTGCACGTTAGATGCTTGCTTATTATTCGGTTATGTGGCTTGTATGTTCCCATGATTTCCGTGTATTTCTTAGTTAAACTATGTCAGCACTATTCTCATTACAGGAAAAGTGGAGGCAGGAGCTGAAGGCCAAAGAGCTAGCCTTTGCACAAGTGGAGGAGGAACGACACTCCAAGGAAGCTGCCGAGGCCAGTAACAAAAGAAAGGTTGAGGCTTTGCGTCTCAAGATAGAAATAGACTTCCAGCGGCACAAGGATGATCTTCAGAGACTTGAGCAAGAACTTTCACGTCTAAAAGCTTCTCCTCCATCCCCTGAGTCGCATTATCCATCAAATATGGTCTCCACAGCATACAACGAGGAAGCAAAACCCAAAGGAGAAACAATTGCTAAGCTGCTTCATGAATTATATGGTCAGGAAGATTCCTCAGATAAAGAAGCCAATTGTGATAGAGAATGCATGATTTGTATGAAAGATGAAGTGTCAATCGTTTTCTTGCCGTGTGCTCATCAAGTTCTATGTGCCAACTGCAGTGATAGCTATGGTAAAAGGGGTAAAGCTACTTGTCCGTGTTGCAGGGTCCCAATTGAACAAAGAATCCGTGTCTACGGGGCAAGATAGTTTNGGGGGGGGGGGGGGGGGGTCTGTTTTTTTACTTGTTTGCTCTTTTTTTTTTTCTTTTTTGAAATACTTTAGTCACAAAGAAATTACACAAAAGTAAATCCACAAATTGACGTAGCTTAATGCAGTACGTCAAATTGTAAAATTACTTTTATTGAAAAGTAGATCTAACGGATCACGTAAAGTTACGTCAGTTCGTTAGTTTACTTTTATGTAATCTCTTTCTTTTTTCCTTCCTCCACCTGTTTTGGGTGGCACCTATGGCTGCGCTGCGGAGCATGTATCCTTTATCTTGTTGAAAAGGAATTTTCTTTGCCAGTTTTGATGTTAGTAGTAAAAAGAGGACAATAAGATGAAAAGGAACATATCAATTAACACCACATCACCATCGGATTAAAACAATCCCTCAATCCAATAGGCAAAGTTTGTCCCCTCTAAATCCGATTATGGCAATCCCCAATAAATTTCTATCCGTTTCTTCCCATATGTACTTAGGAGGCTTGTCTTTCACTAAGGTTAGAAATAAATATTCATCTCATATGTTTTAAACACAGTTATGTCTCAGCCGTCTGATGACATTTGTCTCAATTTTTCACGACGGATATTGATCAAGAATCGAGTTTCATACTACAAACCATATTAATAATAATAAAAAGTCATCTATTATTATATTATAATTGAGAGAGGTGAGGAATTCAAGCCCACAAGAAGGGTAAGGGAAGTGAATAGGAGAAGAAGCTGAGAGGTTAACCAAAATGCATAAAAAACTTAACCATAATTCTATCATAATTGAATATCCCACCGTGTAGAAATTTCCTGATCAGGAGAATATAAGCTATATATGGTACGTAATTAAGATAATTAAGTTCAATCAAACAAAACTAGACATTCTCACTGAAACAGTCTACGAAATAACAATGTTCAGTTATTTTTTGTTTGTTTGTCTAAAGAATTGCTCTAGTCCAGCAATAATAAAGACAGATTAGGGTTGGAGCGTTGAACTTTTATTGCAATGGAGGAAGAGTCTTTACTTATTTTCTCCTGATCTCTTGCTGCATTTGAACCTATAAATATCGAGAGAGAGAGAGAGAGAGAGAGAGAGAGATTCTTTGGATGAGGGTAAAGGTGGTGAAGATCAAAGATCATTCTCTCTAGACTACTTGTAGATTAAAGGAATATTGATTTTACTAGTAAACTAGTTGTAGACTTGTCTGATTTTCAGGAATTTTACTTGAATGAAGGGAGGAATCAAGAACTATTTCTTTGGCCATTACTAGAGTAGTCACAACTTATAAACTCTATTAACTTTCTAAAAAATTCATTAAAGTTATCGAATCCAATGTGATTACATATATTATTTTCCATCTAATAATTTCGGCTTTAATTCCATATATTACCCAAATCTAATTTAATAAATAGATAATAAAAGTTGATGATGTGATTAAAGAAGAGCATGCAAAACTCTTTAAAAGAAAGATAACAGAAGGGTCTTTTTTATATTTCTTCTTGTTTTCAATTGAACTGAGAACTGAAGGGTCTCTTTTTATTCCATTTAACAAACTTTTTAGTTCTCGTGAAGAAAAAAAGGAAGATGCCACTTGGGAACTCAAGAAATGTGCCTCATGGAAAGCCTTAGATTCATATAAAGAAGTTGGCACTGCACGGGTGGGTGGATTGCTCAATAAAAATCAGCCACAGCTAGCTCTGATTGAGAACAACATACCACAAGGAAAAAAGAAAAGTTGCTCTCAAATTTCATACTGTTAGGTAAACCATAAGGCTTCCGTCCTCCTCCGGAAAGTTAGAAGCATTAATTGGGACAATTAACTGCATATGACCCGTGATTCTGCAATAATGCCTCTAACTTGCAGCATCTTTTAATGCAGCAACAGGTCGTTTAATAACCATATACATATGACCACTTGAATTGGGTCAACTCCTAACTTAACAACTGATAATGACAGCATCCATTTAGCTAGCCAATTCTGCTGGATATCTCGGTTTTGAGTTCATTTGAAGAGAACAATCTGTGATAATGCAATGGTTAGGCCCACTTTTAGTAACTTGATTGAATCACTGCACTAATCTATTGGAAACTTATGGTAATTTTTCAAGCAGATTTCTTAATTTGGCCATCTTCCTCCTGATCATCCTTCCTTGTTTTCTGGAGTTAAATTGTGCAAATCAATCAAGAAAGGAAGTTTTTTTTTTCCTTTTCACAGAAAATCTCTAATGTGTATATTGAGTGCAGATTAAAGAAGAATTACCAGGTACTGGTGCATTGCAAAAACCTCTAGTTAATCACCTTCTAAATCTACCTTGTTTTGACTTTCAGTTCCCTTGAAAGCAACGTCGACCTTCGATAGCTGTCAATGCCAATGGAATGCATGTGAATGTAGCAAGAGCATCACCAGTCACCACCCTCTGTCTCTTTCTCTCTCTCTCTCGCCCCAATATATAAAGTGACGCTAGCCTCTTGATGAAAGGTGGGTTTCTCATTAGACAACGAAACTCACTAACAATCATACGAACTAAAGTATCATTTTTTTCCCTATTTGCTTAATGTTTCCCATATCATGGTCACATGGTACGGTTAATTCTTAAGTCTAGGGAATCATCTAGATCGGAGCTTCTGCATTAGAATCACCATTTTCTGTACAAAATATTACTCCCATTACCATTACTGACCATAGCTTTTCTTGTTTCCAGTCAAGAAATGTTTAACAAAGTTCATGCAGGAATGGAATTGTCTATGGACAGAAATGGGGATTCCACTAAAACCATGGGGGATTGGGGGAAACGTATAAAAATCTTTGCCCAGAAAATGAAAAGATTCCCTGGTTTGGTGTGGCCAACGATGTGGAAAGTGGGAAGAGAAGACCCGAGAAGGGTGATCCACTCTTTGAAAGTTGGTCTATCTCTGACGCTGGTTTCCTTATTATATCTCATGGAACCCCTGTTCAAAGGGATAGGACAGAGTGCCATTTGGGCAGTCATGACAGTGGTTGTTGTGCTAGAGTTTACAGCAGGTTAGTCTATTTGCATAATTAATTGTTTCTGTATGTTAATTTAAGAGTTTGTCACTAAATTTGGTTGAGAGTATTTTTGGATTACAGGGGCAACTTTGTGCAAAGGGCTGAATAGAGGGTTTGGGACGCTATTGGCCGGATCATTGGCCTTCTTCATCGAGTACATTGCAAATGAATCTGGCCGGGTCTTTCGAGCTATTTTCATTGGTGCTGCAGTTTTTCTAATTGGTAATTAAGTTTCACCTTAAAACTAAGCTGTAGCCAATTAATCCCAGGCCTTTTAATGACATTTGCTATTTCAAAGGAGTGATTAAGACAAATATATTCAGTCCATTGTACTTCCCATAACCTCGTTCACTTTTACAAAATTTTTCATCTCATTTCATCATTACAACCTTTTCAAATTTTCACACAAAATAAAATAAACAATTCAACTTTTTCAAATCTCAAAACAAAAATAATATTAAAAATATATATTCTAATAATATTTTATTCAACTTTCAATTTTTATCTCAACCCATCTCATCTCATCTACAAACCAAACGAGGCCAGCTCAAAGGGCAGTTTATGATACTTAGCCCTGCTGAAATTTTGGGTTTCCATAGCTCAAGTTCCATTTCATGTGACATATGGATTTCAATGAAATTTATAGTGTTTTTGTCCAAACTTTTTCCCAATCTATAACAAAAGACTTAGGGAGGTTTGGGGGTTGAGATGAGAATTTTGTGTTTTGTTTTAAAGTTTAAAATATTATTTTTTAGTTTTGGGATTTGAAAAAGTTAAATTAGGATTTGAAAAAGTTGTATTAGGATTTGAAAAAGTTAAATTGTTTATTATATTTTGTATGGAGATTTGAAAAATGTGTAATGATGAGTTGAGATGAGATGAAAATTCTTGAGAATTCTTGCTCCCCAAACCAGCCCTTAATGTCGAAATCCTTACTTTGTTGATTTATGTAGGGTGTAGAGTCATAACCAGAACCGTTCAAATTTAGTACCAGCTTCAGCTGACTTCAGTTTAGAGTTTTGCTTTGCTGCATCTTTTCTGAGGCTAGATGTTATGTTGCATTACAGAAGAAGCAAGTTAATTAACCTGTTTTTCATTTCCAATTTTTATTCAATTTGGCAGGAGCTGCGGCTACATACATGAGGTTCTTTCCCTATATAAAGAGGAACTATGACTATGGAGTTGTGATATTTCTCTTGACTTTTAATCTTATAACTGTATCGAGCTACCGTGTTGAGAATGTCTTGAAGATTGCACATGACCGTTTCTACAGCATTGCCATTGGCTGCGGTGTCTGTCTATTAATGAGTTTGTTGATATTTCCAAATTGGTCAGGGGAAGACCTCCATCATGCCACTGTGTTCAAGCTTGAAGGCCTAGGAAAATCTATTGCAGGTATGCTAATTGCAATGATGGGGTAGTATGGTACTACAATTTTATATGCATCCAGTCATATGTACTAGTAAAATTTGTTTAGATTACAGCAACAATGAAGTTGAATGCGTGCAAACTTTAAATTAAGAAAATTAGAACTTTTTTGGTTTTAATGCAAATACTTACTTTTGAACTTTAATCACACTTCAATGTTCCTTTGCTAGATCATGCCAATAAATATTTGTAAAAAATAAACTTTGCAGGTTGTGTCAATGAGTACTTTAGTGATAGTAATACAGAAGTAACTGAAATTAAATCTTCAGAAGATCCCATCTACGAAGGTTATAAGGCTGTCTTGGACTCGAAATCCATTGATGAAATGTTGGTAAGCTTTTCAAACTCTCCTGGTTTAGTTTGTTATACTCAAGGATTAATATAGAACATATGCTAGCTCCTCAATGTTCTTGGAATGATGTCGATGATATTGTGAACTAAGCAGGCATTACATGCAAGTTGGGAGCCAAGGCACTCAAGATACTGCCATAGGTTTCCATGGCAGCAGTATGTGAAACTGGGAGCTGTTCTTCGCCATTTTGGCTACACGGTTGTAGCCCTGCATGGATGTTTGCAGACAGAAATCCAGGTAATATAGACGTTTTTTTTCTTATTTCATCCTAGTGGATTTCCTGTCTTGTAACCACAATGTCATAATAAAACAAATCAAATCTTGTCACGTAAATGACATAAAGTATGTGTCCTCATCGGCTTACAAAAATATTTTTCTTGCGATAATTATATTTGATGCTCTGTTTCCTTAACCATCTCTCGTTTGACATGTTTTCTGGCTAGACCCCACGATCAGTGAGAGCCCTCTTCAAAGATCCTTGCATTCGAGTTGCAGGGGAAGTATCAAAAGTACTANGTTGTTGTGCTAGAGTTTACAGCAGGTTAGTCTATTTGCATAATTAATTGTTTCTGTATGTTAATTTAAGAGTTTGTCACTAAATTTGGTTGAGAGTATTTTTGGATTACAGGGGCAACTTTGTGCAAAGGGCTGAATAGAGGGTTTGGGACGCTATTGGCCGGATCATTGGCCTTCTTCATCGAGTACATTGCAAATGAATCTGGCCGGGTCTTTCGAGCTATTTTCATTGGTGCTGCAGTTTTTCTAATTGGTAATTAAGTTTCACCTTAAAACTAAGCTGTAGCCAATTAATCCCAGGCCTTTTAATGACATTTGCTATTTCAAAGGAGTGATTAAGACAAATATATTCAGTCCATTGTACTTCCCATAACCTCGTTCACTTTTACAAAATTTTTCATCTTATTTCATTATTACAACTTTTTCAATTTTTCACACAAAATAAAATAAACAATTCAACTTTTACAAATCTCAAAACAAAAATAATATTAAAAATATATATTCTAATAATATTTTATTCAACTACAAAACATCTCATCTACAAACCAAACGAGGCCAGCTCAAAGGGCAGTTTATGATACTTAGCCCTGCTGAAATTTTGGGTTTCCATAGCTCAAGTTCCATTTCATGTGACATATGGATTTCAATGAAATTTAGTGTTTTTGTCCAAACTTTTTCCCAATCTATAACAAAAGACTTTAATGTCGAAATCCTTACTTTGTTGATTTATGTAGGGTGTAGAGTCATAACCAGAACCGTTCAAATTTAGTACCAGCTTCAGCTGACTTCAGTTTAGAGTTTTGCTTTGCTGCATCTTTTCTGAGGCTAGATGTTATGTTGCATTACAGAAGAAGCAAGTTAATTAACCTGTTTTTCATTTCCAATTTTTATTCAATTTGGCAGGAGCTGCGGCTACATACATGAGGTTCTTTCCCTATATAAAGAGGAACTATGACTATGGAGTTGTGATATTTCTCTTGACTTTTAATCTTATAACTGTATCGAGCTACCGTGTTGAGAATGTCTTGAAGATTGCACATGACCGTTTCTACAGCATTGCCATTGGCTGCGGTGTCTGTCTATTAATGAGTTTGTTGATATTTCCAAATTGGTCAGGGGAAGACCTCCATCATGCCACTGTGTTCAAGCTTGAAGGCCTAGGAAAATCTATTGCAGGTATGCTAATTGCAATGATGGGGTAGTATGGTACTACAATTTTATATGCATCCAGTCATATGTACTAGTAAAATTTGTTTAGATTACAGCAACAATGAAGTTGAATGCGTGCAAACTTTAAATTAAGAAAATTAGAACTTTTTTGGTTTTAATGCAAATACTTACTTTTGAACTTTAATCACACTTCAATGTTCCTTTGCTAGATCATGCCAATAAATATTTGTAAAAAATAAACTTTGCAGGTTGTGTCAATGAGTACTTTAGTGATAGTAATACAGAAGTAACTGAAATTAAATCTTCAGAAGATCCCATCTACGAAGGTTATAAGGCTGTCTTGGACTCGAAATCCATTGATGAAATGTTGGTAAGCTTTTCAAACTCTCCTGGTTTAGTTTGTTATACTCAAGGATTAATATAGAACATATGCTAGCTCCTCAATGTTCTTGGAATGATGTCGATGATATTGTGAACTAAGCAGGCATTACATGCAAGTTGGGAGCCAAGGCACTCAAGATACTGCCATAGGTTTCCATGGCAGCAGTATGTGAAACTGGGAGCTGTTCTTCGCCATTTTGGCTACACGGTTGTAGCCCTGCATGGATGTTTGCAGACAGAAATCCAGGTAATATAGACGTTTTTTTTCTTATTTCATCCTAGTGGATTTCCTGTCTTGTAACCACAATGTCATAATAAAACAAATCAAATCTTGTCACGTAAATGACATAAAGTATGTGTCCTCATCGGCTTACAAAAATATTTTTCTTGCGATAATTATATTTGATGCTCTGTTTCCTTAACCATCTCTCGTTTGACATGTTTTCTGGCTAGACCCCACGATCAGTGAGAGCCCTCTTCAAAGATCCTTGCATTCGAGTTGCAGGGGAAGTATCAAAAGTACTAATGGAACTTGCAGATAGCATAAGAAAACGATGCCACTGCTCTCCGGAGATACTCTCTGATCATCTCCATGAAGCCTTACAAGACCTTAATAAAGCTATAAATTCCCAACCAAGGCTCTTCCTTGGCTCCAACAATAACCAAGCCACCAACATGCTCGCCTTAGCTGCTGCACATGCTAGCCAAAAGCAACAGAAAGGCTCTGGAGTCTCATTATCAAGTGTGAAAACAGACTCTTCTGCATTGTCGGAGTGGAAAACCAGAAGGGCTTCCGAGCAGTCAAAGGAGGCCGACCGGAAGTTCTTAAGGCCACAGTTGAGTAAGATTGCCATCACTAGCCTTGAGTTCTCGGAGGCACTTCCCTTTGCTGCTTTTGCATCTTTGCTTGTAGAGATGGTGGCAAAACTGGACCAAATTATCGAGGAAGTCGAAGAGTTGGGGAGGACAGCATGCTTCAAGGAGTACCATCATAGTGATCAGATTGTTGTGACTTGTGAGACTCCTCATATCAATGTTGCTCAGAACAACTTGCCATCCCATGGCCCAGATTAGTAGGAAAAAGCTGTTGCAGTTTTTAGTAATGAATGATAAAGATATTTAAGTTGTCATTGTAAGCAAGATACTGATTCAAAATGATTAGAACCAAAAGGCTATTGATTTTTCGGTTCTAGATCAGATATTTTTCTTTCTTGAAATTGTGTAATACTGTCAAAAAATATAGCATTGAAGCAAATAATTCTTGTGTCAAAATTGTGGTTTTCTAATTATAAATTTGCAAGTCATGTTCAACCTTCTCGCTAGCCACAAGGGTTTACACAGAAACTTAACGGTTGTGTAATTAGTCTAAGATAAGCACTACTTGTTTTGGGAAAATAATAATAAATAAAAAGAAACAGGGCCCAACCGGGTTCGAACCGGTGACCTCTTGATCTGCAGTCAAATGCTCTACCACTGAGCTATGGACCCGTTTGTCTTCCTGTGGCACACAGTATTAGATATAACTATACATATAGATAACAATACAAAATACCAACCCAAGTGTTTTCCTCTAGTAAAACCAGAATAATCTATGGAGCAGGAGAGAAGAGATGGAGGGACCAGCCTCTCCGACGGGAAAGGATGAAAAAAGACAAACTTGAGATTGTTTTTTGGAGAGAGAGAGAAGCTCTTTCCTCTGATTATTTTTAAGGAAAGATAATAGAGCTTACTTAATTTGGAGCATGACATTACTAATCTTAATCTCGATAACGATACAACAAAGTTGACAAAATAATGCTTAGGTCAGCGAGTATCAATTGCAAAATCATATCTTTTTATTTTTATTTTTATTTTTTAAAATAATATTTGTAATTTTAAAATACGTAAATTCACATGCTTCCTTTAAAAAGGAAAAGATAAATATAGAACTTAAATGAAAAAAATTATATTTTACTATTTTTTTTAAAAAAAAAAAATACACGAAACTTATATCCACTATAACTATATTTAGAATTTTACTCAACCTTTCAAAAAATTGGACGGTGGCTTATTAGTCTAATCATAGGTCCCAATTAAGATAAAGACTTTCATTAGTGCCAAATCTGGATTAGGATGGACCCCTCCAATCCTCTGGGTTCAGGGAACAGCCCTGATCAATTCCATAGCAAAGTGACATGTGTCATTAGTGGGTAGAGAAGGTTCAAGGATAAGATATTGCTTTTCCCGACTGTTGTGAGGACGCTGGTGAAATAGAGATAAACGCATGGATTATTCATCTGCAGATGGCCTGTTGCATCTCAAACACTGTATCATCTGGCTGGTACAGAAGCCCATATAGCTTATTTGGATGGAACTTAGGCAAGAAAAAGTATGATGATGGGCAGCTGACTAAGTACCATGATATTGATCTTCCATTTTCACTTTCCCTGGTTGATAAAACATTCCTGAGGGGTACTCTCTCTCTCTCTCTCTCTCTCTCTCTCTCTGTGTGAAATGCATATACACCTCTAACAAAATACAGTATAAGATTTAGTGACTTGTGCATCTTTTTCAGAACAGTAGTGTTCATCTATGTCCTTAGCCGTATGTATTCAACTCCTGGCATTATGATACGTTTGTTTGAGCTGATGACATAGTGGCGGCATGGGAAAGGAAGATGATACAATCAATATGGGCTTGGGTTTATGCTTCTTTTCTTTATATATTTCATCATATGAAATGATATTTCTGAGTGTATAAGTTTGATTGTTGCAGTGGATGAATGCAGTAGCCATCAATATTCATTGTGCCATTTCTTGTGCTGGGTATAACTGAGAATATTCGAATTCATTTAACATATTATAAGGAATGACCTAAAGTTTAGAGTGATTGTGAGCAGGGAGGGAACTGAAATGCTGCTACAAGGCCTCCATTGATGGATTTAGCGCAGCTAACTTCCACAATTGCTGCGACTTCAAGGGGCCATGCGTTATAATAGGCTACACAAAAAAGTCCTTCAAATTTGGTGCATTTAACCCTGAAGGTTACAGAAGCACGGATGATTATTATGATACTTTTGATGCATTCCTATTCTATTGGATGGACAAGGAGAAAATTGACCCCATCGTTCTCCCCAAGATAGGGGGTAGCGGTGCAGCCCTTTTCGATTATGCTCGGGGCGGGCCCCAGTTTGGGGCTGATGGGCTGCTCATCGGGCCTCCTCTAGCGCCGGTTATGGGTGGATTTGCAGGGCCAGACACCAATTCAGGCATTGGAGATCTGAGGCAAGCAAAATCTAGATTAGGATTGTCGTATGCAAAAAGGGAAGATGGGAAGGAGTCTCTGTTTGGAGATGATAATAAGGCTACCCTTGAAGAAGTGCAAGTTTTTTGCAGTCCTCAAATTGCAAGCTTATACTGAAGAGCAAGTTGTAAGTTGTAACGCAGACTACCTTAATAAAAGCAACAAAGTACTGCTCCTATACTCATGATTGTTGTGTAAATGCTTTCAGCACAGCAGCAAAATGATGCAAAAGAGTTGTCTCTTTCACAGCATACCAACACTACTACTTCCGTCAAGATATATATAAGCAAGCATCAGCCCAGGAAAATAAAGATACATACATATGCAGAAATCAACTTCCATGATGCACTTCTTTTCCTCATCTCACTGTCAAAATGGAACTAGTGGCATATAAACGATAAAGGGCTTTCTCTGACTACTAAATTTAGTTGTTTTCATAGTGAGGAAAAGTGACATAAATGCGCATTCTATAACATATGATCCATGAAGAAGGTGACAAAGGAAAAGTAGTAGGGGGCGGGAGAAAAGTATTCTGAAGAATTAGATAGTGTTGCATGAAAAGGATTTGTGGATTGCAGGGCTTTAAGGAAAGCATTCTAAAGTCACACAACTATGGTTTCTTTATCAAGATTCTTGCCGAAGTGAAGATGGCTTCAGGAACAATTTACAAACTTCGGCCAGGATAAAGATATGTTTTTTAAATGCTAGCTAGCTAGCTAGCTAGCACCTGCCTTCTTTGAGGCGCTGCTGTTTCACATTTGCCCTCTAAATTTGAGTTACTGGTCGCGGGTTGCATGGAAAGATTTATTTTATTTTATTTTATTTTTAATTTTAATGAGTTATATAAAGTGAAAGAAGACGAAAGTGTTGATGACCTTTAAAATATCGAGACTTTTCAAATTATTTTAAATTTATGGGTCGTTTGAAACGTAGAATGAAATAAAATATTGTTTGTTTTCGTAGATGAGATGAGATGAGTTATCTCAGACCTCAGGCCTCATGGCTGCCTGATTATTCATAAAACTAAGTAGCTACTTGAGTTCAAATGTAGATTTTTTAATACAACGCTTACTTACCAGGTTATGGAGCTCTTTCTAAATTTCCCTTTGAAATTTAGCAGTTTTCTCTGCAAAACTACGTCAAATGTAAAATGGTTTGAGGATTCTCTGAGTAAATAAAGTGACTCCATTAACAAAATACACAAATACACCTACAACCACCACTAAATAGCAAGTAATAACTCCATCCTTACAAGCAGCATCCTAACAGAACCGAAACCAAAACATTGAAGATGCTCGACAACAGGTTTGAAACAGACTTACGAACCAGTACTAAGGTTGTGTTTGAAAGATGAACCGAACTCAACTCATCTCAACCAATCATTAATAAGACTCACTATTTTTTCAGTTTTCCATAAAAATTAAACCCATCTCAACCTAAAAAAGTTAAACCCGTCTCAATGGAATCCACAAAATACTACTATTCACAACTCAACTCTTTTCTTTTCTCCCCTCTTTTTTTTTTTAATATTATTTCAGACTATATCAAACTGCTACACATATGAGTGAAAATAACAGAACTGAAACTTCCTATGCATTGCAGAGTTTTTAATTTTATTCTAGCTAGCAACGAAAATCTTTACTAGATTTGTTTTGATTATCCTCCTTCGACTATCTGTACCTTGTGGATAAGAAACCTGTTTTTATATCTCAAGGAACCACCCCCTACACCTTTCCATGTCACTGAGATGCTAGAAGAAAGGAAAGTTTCCAATGGATGTCTTGTTTGATGAAGCCTAATAAAAGAAAAATAGAAAATAAAAAATAAAAAAAATCGAAATGGATCTATCTTGGAGCAGCTTGCAATCCAGTAGTGGACGTCTTTTAGAATCCACCAATAATTCAAATGCCACCAAAGCAATAAGAAACCAACAAAAAGTTTAAAGAATGTGCATAAAAGTGATGTCTAATACAATGGCTTATCAGCATAGATTTTAAAAGTAAACTTTACTTTGGCTTTAAAACTAAAGAGAACATTGTATTTCAACCTATTCAAGCAACTTGACGAGTACAGACACCAACTAAAGCAACTTTGCCGGTTGAACTTGTTTTGTCTTTACCTTGCAGACCAACAAAATCAAGCATCTTTGTCAAACAATAATACAAAGTTAAACGGAGCAACCGTTGCAAGCCATTTGATTAGGAAACAGCGCCGCATCACTGTTCATTATATATTCAGGACCTGTGTGACATTCTCAACAAAATGAACCTGAAGAAATATACAATAGAATGTTCGATTCAATTTGAGTTTCGCGCCCATTTTGCAAGACAAATATACAATGTTTGCTTGGCATTGCAACATTAGATGGAACTCATGCATAAATATACTTCCATATGCAGGCAAAGGTGACTGGTGTTCAAACACTTGAAATTTATAAAACCATGTAGACAACTGCCAGCAAACCAAACTCAGATGCAATCGATAATAGTGATTGTCACCGGGGGTTGCTAGGTAACAGCAATAACAAGAAACTGAGGCCAGACATGGATACCAAACCAGCTGATCCAATACAATGGCATGAGAAGTACTTATACAGCAAGCTGTTTTCTGCTTAATAATACATGGAGGGTTATAGTCATTATTTTAAATTCCAAGAATCAACGTTAAAAGGCGTTGTCTCGGAGGCCCCTTCTAGATAACACCAAATACAATATATAGTTGATTAATCCTACCACAAAGTAGGCGCCTACATTACAATCATAAAGTTGTCCTCCTGCAACCATAGACCACCAAGTTCCCCTGAACTCCCATCTCCAATTGCTTGCGTGCGTATCGGAGCTTGGTTCCAAAATTCTAGCCCTGCATTAAAAAAAGAGCTACTATGATCTTTCATTCCTTTTCAGAAGGGATGTGGATATCTTATTGAGCTGGTCTGGTCATAACCTTCGTATGGCACATCTTCACTTCCAAAAAGGCCCATGTAGTTTGTATGCCCGGAGTAAGGTGACAAACAGCCAATTCGACTAAAATCATCATGAGCTTCAATTTCTCCAGTGAAATTTGAATGTGATGAGCTGGAAGAGATTTCTGCATGTTCAAATGCTGGCCAAGGAGTTTCCAAGCTTGGAAACTGGTATTGTGGAAAGTATTCAGATGCATCTTCTTGTACTTGTGAGTAGTCCTGCAGTAATCCAAGGTGATAGATATCTTTCAAGAAATTGTAAAAAGAAAATCTAAAATAAGCTCACTGACTGGTGGGTGGTTTCTTAACTCCTCAACTTGATACCTTTGAAGAATCAAGGATTAGGTCAGGTGAGATCCAGAAGCTTGTAGGATTGGTCTCCATCAATGCAGGCTCAAACTCCGCCATTGGAGTAACTTCATATGGAGAATTGCTAGGGCTAGAATACTGACTCTCATTGTTGGGAATGCTCATGGCCTCATTTGGGGTTCTCGTGGACGAAAAATCCCCATTGCTCAAACTTATTCCAACCCTCTCAGCTTTTGGCTCTCCAGCATCCTTTATCTTCTGTATGTGCTCATTCTTCTTAACAACTCGGCACAAAGCAAAAGCTCCCTTGGGAGAATAACCAAATACAGTATCAGTCTCCCAAACTCTAGAAGGAAACCAAGCACCAAAGCCTTCCAAACAAACTTGAGAGGCAAATGAAAAGCTAGCCCATTATATGAGACTCTTGAATTTACCTGAAAACTTGGTGATCCTTGTGACAGATCGTCACAAAGGCGGTACTCATGCATTACCCAGTCTGTTCGATCTCCTAAAGGAGCCCGTCCACGATAGAAAACTAGGGTCTTGCGATACCCAGTCACAGAAGACTGACAGACCACCTTCCTATCTTTTCCAGTGGCTTTCCAGTAGCCAGATTTGGTTGCTCTATTTGTTCGTGAGCCATTCGGGTACTTTCTATCCCTGGGACAGAAGAAGAACCATTCCATATCTCTTTTTGGGAGGAATGATTTCTCTGCAATTTTCCAGTTACAGATCAGCAGAATCTCCCAAACAATAAGCTTCAAACGGAAATCATGATGAACCCACTCAGAGGGAAAACTTTCCTCGCAGTGTATCCTTTTCAATAATATTCAGGGGAATAAAAGAAATCCAATTGAACTGGCTTTTAGAACATAAATGTTAAAGGTCCCATTAAAAAAAGAAATTTGATAACAGGTATCGGTCATAAAGAACAATGATTAAAGAAAAGAAAACAAACAAAAAATCACTTTCCAACACAAAAGTATTCTCTATTCACACTGGCATAAAATTCCAATTCACGAAATCCACAACTAAAACCACAGGCTGATTTTACATTGGTCCATGAGTTCTCAACAATCTCCAACACGAGTCTTTGTTTCGACTCAAACCAACACAGATGGTGATATATGATCGTTCTAATATTTCCTTTCCAACACTTCCAAACTCCTACAGTAATGGCCTACAATTCTAGACATAAATAAACATGATAAAAACAAGATAATCAATGAAAAAAGCGTAACAAAAACCCAGAAAGACAGATTTGAAGATTACCCGGTAACTCCCATGGGTCGAATTTGTAGAGATCCACTACCGGAATAACTTCGAGCTCAATTTCAAGCCTCTCCACTTTTCTTTTAAGGTAATACCCCACCAATTCCTCATCGGTCGGGTGGAAACGAAATCCTGGTGGCAATGATGCTCCTGCCATATTTTTGGGCTCCTCTACACTAATCTAATTCTTTGAGAACAGACACAAAACGAACAGAACGGATAGAAAAGCAAAAAAATCCAGGCACAAAAAATTTCAACTTGTTGGATATGTTCCTATACTGTACCTAGTAAAAATTTGAAAGATCCAAAAATAAAAGCTTTTATCAACAACAGATCTTTTGTCGAAAACCGACCACAACTTCCACAGTATGCATCCGTTGTACAACGGAATCATTGTCTGTAAGATTCGAGATTTTGACTATGATCAAAGTGTCACCCCCACCAACCCCCTCAGATTTTAGTCACACTCACAGAACAAAGTTGAAATGAACAAAGACTTGAACTTTCAGCAGTACCCAGATGCTGAAACCGCTTAAATTCCACCAAAAACAAAAAGAGACTTTAGAACTTCCAAAATTGGAACCTAATCAAAGACCCGGAATCTAAAACCATTCAAAATAGTTAGAAGAAAAAAACAAGTATTTTGAATGGGTCGAACTGGAATGTGTGGGAAACTGACAAAAAGATCAGTAAGTTGCAAGATGGAAAGAAGAAAGGGGAGGGGAGGAAGAAGTGTAGAGTAAAATCGACAGGCGAATGGGGTGTTTTATAGAAGACATTGGGAAGAACCAACGGTCCAAAAACACACACCGAAAGTTTCGAGATTTCTTGTCACAAGCGTTCCCAAAATTCCAAGGGTGGCCCACACAACTCCAACCCAGTTCACACCTAACACTTCGCGCCAAAACAATTGACGACCGTTAACTTCGTGGCTTCAAATGTGTTTGGCTGCCTGGAAATTCATATGCATACTTGCATCCATTAAAAGAAAAAAATGATTTAAATTTTTTCGAATTTTTGTCCGAATTTGAGAACTGAATTACATGAAGTGTGTCCTACGAAAACCACGTGAACTTGTAACGACACTTATCACGCGATAACAACTATAAATACCATAAGACTGATCATGTAATATCTCTCTTTTTTTCCTCAACAAGCATGCAATTGTAATATAAATAAATTAAGGAATACATAAGAGTTCAAGATGCAGGATCTTTTCCACTGTCAATATATAAGATACATCTTGGAATGCGAGTTGCAACCAAAAAGAATGTTGGTCGCTGCCCATTGCGTTACAGAGTGCGTGCACCAATTTTGAGACCGGTGCATTATGGCTACCCTTCAATCTTCTCTAGGTAAGAGATTTTGGCAAATATATGATTGGATTTATTTGCCATGAAGGTGAGAGAGTTTCATTTGATATAGCATCTATAACAATTCGAGCGTTGCCTTCCAGGACTGCTGGCCTGTGTTGAAGTATTTTTGACATTTGCATTGCCAAAAGAGCTAATGAGGCTTCTGCTGATGTTGGGTTGGAGGTTTTAGTTCTCGTTGTCCACACCTCCACAATGTTACCTTTGGAATCTCGGCATATTGCTGAAGAGGTTGAGAACTGGTCCCTTACTGCTGCATCAAACGAGAAGCTCCATTGCTTAGAGGGGGGAGGTGCCCAACTTAAATTTTGATGAGTTTTTGTCTTTTGTTCCCATGCTTGAGTATAAGCATGGAATGTCTTTACTAGCTGGATTGTTGCCTTCCTGAGTGAGAGAGTTGAATGATTGGAATAATAGCATTCCTTTGCCTCCATATAAAGTCCATTACCGTCACTGCAAAAATTTGTAAGGGATGTAACTCTTGAGCTGTAAGACTCAGTAAAGGAACTGGGACTCTTAAGTGGTAAATGGTTTTGACTGTGAATTTACCATTCTCATTTGGGAGCCACATCGCCATGTCAATTCTTTGACTATTTTGAGGAAGGGGAATTTTTTGTATTTGTGCAGTGGTCTCTTGCTCAAACAGTGTTAGCATTTTCTTTGTGTTCCATGAACAAGGATTTTTTGTGATGATGTCAAAAAATTTCAGTAACGAGTGTACCTCATTCATTTGTTGGATCAACTTTGGCTTGAATGATTCCATAGTTGGGATCCATGGCGCTGTCCATACATTTACCTCTGATCCGTTGAAGATTTGGTAGCATTTGCCTTTTGAAAGTAAAGCTCTCATCTTAAGGAGTCATTTCCATAGCCATGAATATGATATTTTAGAGTTGCACTCAGAAAGTTCGTTGAGCTGACGTAATGTTTTTATAGTATCTCATGCCATAGCCCATTGTTTTCTTTACTCATTTCCCAGTCTGTTTTTGCTAATAAAGCTAAATTCATGTTCTTCATTAATCTCAGACCCACTCCCCTTTATCTTTGCAGCTGACATATGGGTTTCCATGATTTCAAAGAGAGATTTTGGATTTTTCCTTTGGAAATCCCACCAAAGTTTTTTTAAGCTTGTGTTCAGCAACTTGCACATTGACTTCGGAAGCACGAATGTTTGAATTTGGTTTGTAGGGATCGTGCTTGCAACCGTTCGGATTAACATAGTTCTTCCAGCTTGTGAGAGTAATTTTGACTTCCAGCTTACTAATTTGTTGTTGATTTTTTCCATTAAACCTAGAGGTGAAAAAAAATCGATGAACTGGTAAACCGGACCGAACATGTGGGTTTGGTTCGGTTCTAAATCGGTTTGGTGCGGTACCGGTTCTTTCTTCTCAGAACTAGTTGAAATTGCTTTGATTCCGATTTTCCTTTTTTTAACACCGAACTAAACCTGACCGGACCGGTTCATACGTATATATATTTTAATTTTTTATATTATATAAGATATTTTTTATATGATTTTTTTATATATAATTAGTATTAATGCTATGACCTCTTTCATATATTTTTTATATATGATTTTTTAAAAATTATTAAAACTATTTTTTATAAATAGTTTTGTATTAATGCTAAATTACTAATTAATATAATATTAATTTTAAAATACTATATAAATAAATATATATTATCACTATAGTCTATAGTATTAGTAGTTATACTAATACTATATCACTATATATTATAATATACTATAATATGTCACCATATTATATATTATAATATATCACTATAATGATATAATACGATTATAATATACTACAATATATTATCACTATATTATTATACACTATAATATATATATGTATAGATATTAAATATACTTTACATATATATAATATACAGGAAAAACCGAACTGAACCAAATTGAAAGTATCGGTTTAGGAGTGTAACTGGTGCAGTATTGGTTCTTAAAATCTCAAAACTGGTATATATTGGTTCGGTTCTAAAACATGTCCAAAATCAGACCGAACCGAACCGATTACACCCCTAATTAAACCTGTAAAGCTCTTTTTTTTTTTTTTGCTTTAGTTAAAGAGGTTGGAAGGTCCAATTACTTCATTCTAGATAAGGATGGTTTATACGGCAGTATTTGGCTAATCAATGCTTTGGTCATAGAATTTCTGTTTCTTGAGATAAAAATGGAAGACTTATTGTTGTTGATTTTCTATCCTGACCATTCCATATATTTCTCGAGATCTTCATAAAAGACTTTTGCATTTTGTTCATTAGCTCTTCCAAACACAATGAGGTCATCAACAAATAGAAGGTGTGAGATTGTGGGACAATTCCTACTTAGTCGGATTCCTTCAAACCTTCATTGGGCTTCTGATTGGATTATTAATCTGGACAACACCTTCGTACATAGAGTGAAATATAAAGGCGAAATAGGGTTGCCTTGTCTGAGTCCCCTTTGAGCTTTAAAGAAACCTCTGGGGGATCCATTAATGATGATAGAAAAGGATGTTCTCAAGATACATTCTCTTATAAGATTTATCCAGGTGCTGCTATATACAAGATTTATCCGTTAATGATGATAGAGAAGGGTAGTTTTGAGCCTGTTAGCATAATTTTTGTGATGATTTTGTATATGACGTTTTTCAGGCTTATAAGGCGGTAATGCTATGGATTATTGGGATTGGAGATTTTTGGAATGAGTGTAATATTGGTGTGGTTCATTTGTTTTAGAAGCTTTCCACTTTGAAATAAATTATGCACTGTGTTGAAGACTTCTTTCTTAATGATATTCCAATAATGTCTGTAAAAAAGAGCAATCATTCCATCTAGACCCAGGGCTTTTTTATTCAGAATTTTTTTTAGTGCAGCAAGGATTTCATCTTCACTGGGTAAGGCACTAATGAGTTTATTATCTTGATTCGAAATTTGTCTTACGAAAAGGTTTTCAAGATGATCCGGAAAGGTTGGATTTGAGGTGGTATATATGGTCTGGAAGTAATCTATAAAAGTAGACTCAATTAAAGATTGATCCATCGACCAGTTACCTGGGCCCAATTTAATGAAGTCAATGGCATTCCTTCGTCTCCTAATTGTTGTTGATAAATGATAGAATCTGGTGTTGAAGTCTGTGGTTGTTAGCCATGAGATGCGGGAATTTTTAAGCCACAAGACTTCTTCATTTTTTAGCTGCCTCTGGAGATCTTGTTGAAGCTGTTGTTCTCTTATCTGATTTTGTATAAATGGTGCGCGACACTGTACTTCAAGGAGTTCACTTTCTATTTTTTGAATGTTGATCTGGATTTTCCAACGTGGACTTTGTTCCAATGTTTGAGAGCATTTTTGGTGGCCTTATTTTTTTATTTTTTTGCAGAAAATGTAAGCAAGGGTTCCTCTGAATTGTTTGCTCCATGCTTCTTGGATTATCATGTGACTGAGTGGTTCATGGATTCAAAATTCTTCAAACTTAAAGGAGTGAGGCTGATTATGTTACGTTGTTGTAATTGGTAATAGTGGATGATGATCCGAAGCTGAGGATGTCAGGTGCTAAAGGGTGGCATCCAGAAATAGCAATCTCCATTGTTGGTTTACAATATCTCTATCCAATTGCTTTCGGATAAGTGCTCTAACGTGCCGATTATTTTTCCATGTAAAAAGATGGGCTTGTGTGTCCAATGTCAATTAGACCTTGACTTTCCATTAAGTTTTTCAATCCACCTATCGAGGATGTTGCAAAAGGACGCCCTCCAAATTTTTTTGATTGATTTAGCAAGTCTTTAAAGTCACCTATACAACACCATAGCCCAGGAAAGGCCTTCATTATATCTTCCATGTGTTTCCAAAAATTTGTTTCGAATTGCCATTGAGATGGGGCATAAAGATAAGTAACGAGCCATGGATGGTATGGAGGGTCAGAGTAAATTAAAATAGAGATAGCATTCATATTAATATTGATCAGTTCAATATCTACACTTGGTCGTCAAACTACCAGAAGAACTCATTTGTTTCCCGAGGCTGAAAAATTTACAAAATGATGGAAACCAAAATTATTTACAAGAGCTAAGGTGCATTCTGCGGGCACCATGGTTTCCAAAAAAGAAGAAGATAATATCCAAATTATAATTACCAATATTAGCCCATAATGATCTGATTACTTTGGGTCGGTCTAGTCCCCTGTAATTCCAAACCAATGTCTTTATATAGCTGGGGGAGGTATCTTTTAGCTTGCCTCGTTAGTTTTTTTGAATTTTTTGGACATAGGTGATTGAGATCTAAGGTATAGGGAGGCCTTGGATTACTCTTTGTTTTTCTTAATTTTCCCCACGGAGTCAGTTTTTAGTTCCAAGAGCAAGGTGGCTAAGTCAGAATCATCTAGGTTGATCTCTGGTGTAGGAGATTTTTTCTTCACAGGTTCTTGGTCTTCTAGGGCTTGCATTGGAGGGCTCAATCTTTTACTGGATTCAGACTTATACAACAGGGGAGAGATGGCCTTTATCACTCCTATTGGACTATCAATGCTGAATGGCTCTTCAAAATTTTGGGTTTGCAGCTTGTTTATTCCTGGGCTATTAAAACTAGAACTAAAGACCAGCTGGGCTTGATCACTTTTACATGGGCCTTGCAATATAAATGAGAAAATTGGGAGTTGGGCTCATGGTGAAAGGCCGAATATGGTCTAGCCCGATGCTTGATCTGTTGGGCGTTGAAGCCCTGTATAGCCGATTGTAGCTACCTCCATTGGGAACGTTAAGGAGCCTTTGTCAGTTGGTTTTCTACTACTGAGGGGATAGATTCCTCTTTGTGCACCAATTGTGTTGCCTTGAAAGAATAATTACCCCTAGTGATAGGAGTTGCATTCTTGTCCAAGTTGGTGATGGGATTTCGTTGACAAAGTAGTAATTGAGGCTCTCTCTGTTCAGTTTGGTTGAGGTAGGTGCCAGCTGGTTAATAATCCCAAACTGCTGTGGATCTTTGCCGCGGGTAGGAGGAAAGGGAGTCTCTGTCCCTCTTGCAGCGGGTCGCCAGAAAGGTAGACGCTCTAATTGCTTTAGGGTTCTTATGGTGCTGAAAAGATTAGGGCCTCTTTCGCAGGTAAGATCCACCATTTCAGGCTCTTTGGTTTTCTTCCTCTAGGTCTAAAAAAATTCTTCCACCATTATCTCTTTTCCCTTATCATTTCTTGAGAATTGTTGGAGATCCATCACTTGTGTTATCTGTTATGGGAGAAGCACTCTGAGGTACCTGTATTAGAGAAATAACATGGATCTGTGATGTTGTTGTGGTTCGAGGAATGAGGGAACTAGCTTGTATTTTTGTTTCTTGGCTAGGGACTTTTGGGTTTGTGGTTTGGATTGTCTGAAAGTGGTTCAAGTTTGGGTGTTCAGCATGCATCTAAGGTCCATATGGAAGGTTGTTTGGCATGGATTTGAGGAATGTGCAAAATAATTGGGAGTGACCCAATTGCCATAGGCATAGTAGAAATCTGACAACCTTTCATATTTGAAGTCCACCCACGTATCAATGTTGTAGTCTATAAGAAGATTAAACCCTTGCTGCAGAGGGTTTGTGATCTATGTACACTTTAATCCTAATAAACTTTCTACAAGTGATTCCGAAGGCAGAGTCTTTTTCGACTTCAATTAGGTTTCCAATGCATTCCCAATCTGTGTAGCATTTTCTTGTGTCATATGGTCTAGTGGGAGGCCATGAATCTGTATGTGGAAGGCTTGGTGTTCAAACGGGTATCTTGCAATGTGGATCCAGGGGGCCATGGTTTGAGAATAAGCAAGTGTCTTTTAAAATTCCATGGAGCTTGGTTGAGAATACGTTGTTTGTCTTAAGGAGATTGAAAGGTGAATAGGAAAATGTTTGCTTCTAGATCTTCAATCAGGAATTTTTGTATGAAACTCCAAGTAGCCTTTATGCTTGCATGAATGGCAAACTTGTTTAGTGGACGTGGAGCTACTAGACGACCTAACAATGCTAGCTCTGATTTTTTTTTTTTTGCTTCTTCCACTGCAAGTTCAAGCTTGAGACCCTTCCAAGAGAGAGCTTTTGTTTGGGAGAGCAGAGAACCCATGTGCTTCACCGAGGGAGATTTGTGTCTTGGTTCTTTGTGTTTAGTGTAACAGGAAATACTCCATTGTGGAGTGGATTTTACTGAGCATTGTAGAGAGACTCTAGAGAAAGAGTAGGTTTTTTTTATCAGAAGAAGACTAGCTTTCGTTTTATCTCTCTTCTACTTAAAACAACACCAACTTGAATAAAACATTTTCAAAATAAATGTCCTTTTTATGACACTAAAAGAGTCAGCATAAGAGGTCAAAACACATAAATTTTCCTATTTAATGCATTTTAGTCCATCAAGTCCATTAAATAATAGTAATGTTCAGGATTCTACCATTTTTGCAAGGAAAATGCTAAATACACTTAAGAAAAACTTATAAAAAAAAATTATTTTTCTACATGCTAGTTATTGGTATACTGAAAATCATGAAATTTGAAATTTAAATTTTTAAAAGAAAGCTAATAAAATGAGTCTTATAAATAAAAGTGTAAAGAAAACTATAAATGCATGTAGCACTACTCTTTTTGCAAACT
>QEOT01007150.1:255729-292843 GCA_003123785.1 Pterocarya stenoptera | reverse complement strand
CATGAGTTTGAAGCATTTTCCCTGAGGAGACGATCTAGGAATTTATTCCTAATTATTACGCGACATACTCCTGCACTTGGGATAGCCTTTGTGCTGCTCATTTTTTAGTGAGTCAGAGTTACTTATGTAAAAGGAATTATGTTTTGACTTGATCCTCTTATGGGGTACATAGGCAACCCATTTGTTTTAGGGTGCAGCTGCTTTCAATGGTAATAAATCTCCCATATTCATAAACTATGTTTTTTGAAAATGCATTTAGCTTATGTCTTTTATTGTGATATCATTATGATCTCGCGATATATAGATAAAGACATAAGATGAGTCTCTTTTAGAGACATGTGACTTCATTTTGAAGCATTATGAGGACTTATATAAATTAGCACAACTTTTGATCACATTGATGCTAAGTTCATACTACATACTACCACATTGGTTGGAGGATAGGGATCCATGTTGATAAGGATATTAGCATTTGTAGCTATGGAGGGATGTTACATCATTTAAGTGGTGTAATGATTTCCATGTTCGATGTTGATATTCTTGTTGGACTGGATCATGTTTTCTAAGGTGCTATCATTAGAGCTAAATATGTGTGTGACTACCTATGTAGTTTAACCCGAGAGTCATTTTCAAAACACATTTTTATAGCAATCAATATTCACCCAAGTGGGAGAATATTAGAATATTTTATTCCATGTTAGCTTCAATTGATTGCAAATTGTGTTTTATAAAATGGGTCAGACATATAGGTCATAATGATACTTTGGTTAAATCCACTATGTTGAGTGATCATTTGGGGTTCTATACACCTTAGTAATATAGGACAATATCCTATATATAATTTGGTAAATTACGTATGTAGGTCGAGAAACTTAAAAGGTTTTATTATGGAAATCTACTAAAACCTTGTGGACATTTAAGTCTCTAATGGGAGGACTCTATATGGTTTTTTCTCTATATAAGGCTAGGTCCTCTCTCCTCTCCATATGTCTATTTGAGATTGCCCCATTGAAGAGCTAAAATTTTGTGAGGAGCAAGGAGAGGAAGATCTAGCCTAGGATCAAGGAGGAGCTTCAAGAATTTCAACCAAGATGTCTTCTGCAGGAATGATCTCGAAATTTATTATTTGATGATGTGATTCTGTTTTCTAGCACGTTATTTAGTAATATACAACATTGAGCACAGTTATTGCTTTTCAAAAAAAGTTTCCTTAAAAAAAGTTTCCTTTCTCTCTGCTAGGGTTTTTCCCTATTAGAGCCTACACCCAACCTGCATGGCTGCCGAGGAGACTTTGCCACCTTCGACAGGTAATCATAGAACTTGGCCAATCTAGTTTCAACCATCTCGTTGTCATTGCCAGAGATGGAGGTGGTTTTCCGCCCTCCAAAAATGGTAGATGAGGAGATAGTTTTTCACTTCTTGATAAAGGAGATAGATCGCACTACCATGTCATTCTGTTATTCAATGGTGATTAAGTTCCTCCGCAAAAGGCCTTCCCTAGATGACATTCGAGGCTTCATACGATCAAGATGGGGGTTGTCTTTCATTTAGATGTCCAATGCGGTAGATTTCAATAAAGCACTTTCAAGGGATTCCTGTGATATAGACGGATGTCTGTATCGGCCCTTTGCTTGGAAACTTTATTTTGATGAGCATTATGAGCCCTCATGTGTCCTGGTTTGAGTGGTCTTACCCGAACTTCCACCAAATCTTTTCCATGCTTCGATACTTAAGGTTTTGACAACACCAATTGAAAGGTTTATTTGCCGTGATAACTAAGACAAAATGTGCAACCCGAACGGATGGAGCAAGAGTGTGCCTAGAGATTGATGCATTGAAGGATCCCATTCATCATTTTTGGATAGGCAGTCCTGGGTTGCCTGGTAGTTGGAGGTATGAGGTAGTGTACGAAACACTTCTTGCGTTTTGCTCTTATTGTAGATGCCAAGGCCATAAAGTTAACACATGTAGAAGTGGAAAAGAACAAAACAAGAAAGGGTCTAGGAACCAAGTTTGGGTAAAGAAAAGAGTCAAAATTAGCTTGGTTAAGGAAGGCAGTCTAGTTAATGATAGTAATCCAGCGCAAAATGAAATAGGTGGGAAGGATCCTAACTTTCACGAAAAGAAAACCGAGAATGAAGTAGGAGGGTCGTCGGCAAAGGAGTGCATATCTGATAAGGAACTAGCAGGGGGTCTGTTGGCTACCCAGCTTCTTGAAAACGAACATGAAGACATGCAGGAAGAAGACGACATGCATGATGAAAACGAGGCTTGTAGAGAAATTAATGGGTCGGGTGGTGTCGATGGTCAACAATTGCAAGTTCAAGTAGGCCTGCATACCATGGGCCAGATTAGTTCACAAGATTGTGTGGACAACCATGGGCCTGCACTAGGGCCAGTGCAAATACTTCGTTAATGGTTCAAGAAAAGGGTGCTTCCGATGGGTCATGTCTAGATGATCCAAGGGAAAAGCTTATGGTTGTAGATGAAGAAGGAAGAACATATGTGATTTATGTTTCCCACTCTGATTAAGAAAGTGAGAGAGATAAATTAAAGGATGATATGTGCAAGGATTACTGTACAGATTCTGAGAGGCGCAGTAATCCGGTGGAGAAAGTTCACAAGAGGAGCTCTACCAGGATGGTTACTCACCCTTCCAAATTTAATTTATGATTAATCCTATTATTTTTTGGAATATTAGGGGAGTTGGCACTTCTTATATGAGGTTGAGGAAAATTATTAAAAACTTCACACCTAATATTTTAGCTTTGGCTGAGCCTTTTCTGTTGGAGGATAGAATCTCGTCTTTATTGGGTAAATTTAGTTGCAATTTTTTTGTTACTAACGAAGTCCATGGTGGTAAAATTTGGATGTTGTGGAACTCGACACATCCCTCTGAACCCCCTAGATACACTCCTGCCTCCAAAGCTCGATGAATTGCAATGGTGAGTATTCTATTTTCATATCAGTTTGAGGCAAGATCTGAAACATAATTCACATTCCGTTCATAGAAATTGCAACAGATAAAAATGACTTGGGTACTGTCTCACAGGATTTTATCATAAAATATATGCACACAGATGCATACAATTAACATTGAGCTCCAATTCCTAGATGTTCAATAGCTAGAGAGAGCTAACAATTAAATATACCTTCGCTTCAGCTAGAGCCATTACCAAATCTGCTGGCTTTTCCCTCCTAATAACTTTCTCATCTATGTCTGCACTCTAATTCACAAGCCCGGTTAATCTTGTGAAGTCTATTAAATCAACTCAATTTATCGATTACTTAACTGAATGGAAGGAATAAGAGACAGGATCAAAACATAGGAAACTGCTTTGTACCATGCTCAACTTTACAAGATATGGAAGAATAAATTTATTCAGTTCATTAAATATTCTAACAGGCTCCATCCCAGATAAAGAAGAAAAAAGTAACAGCCTTTAATCCCTGGCTAATCCGACCATTTGAAATTAGGAAAACGTTAGCGAAAAGAAGTATAAAAATCGTAACAAAAGAGTTTGTTGTATCTTTATTGAAGCTACATAAGTTGAAATGAATAGACAATATTGTAAGACACTTTTGTGGCACAACAGCAACGGTATTTTGCGCACTCTTTTTCTCCCTTTCTTTTCCTATTGTCATGTGGGGAAGACAGAGACAAAAAGGTTGTGAAAATCTTGTACGGTGCAAGAAATGTACCATAAATGCGAAACTATTGGTAGACATCTTCTTACATCTTCTTTCTTTCATGCTCCTCTCTTGTAGATGAGGCTTTTGAGTACTCCAAGACTTGGCCGTAGAGAGAGGAAAAGAGCTTTCCTTTTTCTTTGGTCCTAGTAGTTTGTACGCTTGTCAATTAAACGGTTCTAGAAAGAATGTTTCTATATAAATATTGGGCTTGGGCCTCGAAATGAGCCTTGCCTGTGTCGGGGCAATCTGGACAATTCTCAAAATGAAGGAAAAAAGTAATTTATTTGAGAAGAAGAAAGAGATCCCAATTGAGTTTTAAAAAATTGCCAACACGTTGTGCAAAAGAAATTGGCATTGCTGCCGATAGCAGCATTCTAATGAAGAACATCCTAAACAATGCCATATATTTCCTAAATGTTTTACACGTTCAGTGCACAGTAGCTGCACAAAAATGGCGTTTTTTGTCTCTCCAAGGCAAAAGAACCCAGAGGCAGACATGGCCAAAATCAAACAATCCGTTCAAGGTTTAAGGGCATTAGTATTGGATTATCTAAATGCCACTAAAGTACATAATTTGACTTATTTTTATGTAAAATTGTCTGTATTGAATTATTCAAATGCAAAATTATATTACTTCTATCTACAGTAACAACCATCCCCGATCATATTTAATTGTTCACTATTCAAAGGCTAAAATAATAATTTAATCAATAAAACGTCCCGTCTAATGTGGTATTATTTCCCTCGAAAATGTCTCTTTCCCAACCTATTTCTAGAAATCCATCTTCACCATTTTTGCTTTTTCCCTCTTCTCTCCGTCCAAATTTCCACTTCCAAGCGAATTTCATCTCTGGACCTCTTCATCTTTGCAAATGAAGTTCTTCTCACTTCAAGAGCAAATCATGCTTCTAACTCCGAAGGAAAGCAAAATCCTACAAGACCAACTCGCTCATTCACACGAAAGAAATAATAGCAACTGATGAATAGATATGAATGTTGGGTAACGTAAATACTATTATGCTATTGAAGTCTCCTAATTCATCACCTTTTTTTTTCTCAAAGAAATTTAATTATAGATGGATGTTTCACTTGGGTCTTTGAATTGGAATATTGTTGTGTCTGAATTGGGTTGTTGTAGTTCAGTTCCTCTTTCAGTCTTGCGTTTTCTTTTCTTTTTTATTACAATACATATATTTGTATTATGGTTATTTGTCTCAAAGAGATGTTGTGGATGGCTTAGAGCCTTAGACTCTAAAAGGCGGCTTCGTAAACTTTTGTGTGCTCAATGTTGTATTTTTTTTTAAGAAGAAGACAGAACTCCAATTTTATTGATTGTCCTCACTTGTGGCGGAGAAAAATCATGGTTACAATCCGACTCATGAGGGATACATATAATTAAAACCAAAACCAAGGTAGCAAAAAACCTTTATAACCAAATCATCCAAATACATTTCCAAAAGAAAGACAAATAACCTAAAAATAAGCAACCTATGGCAGCCTGCAAGGAAAAGCAAAACAAGAAAAATGAGATTAATCAAACCAAAACTAAACTTATCAGGCACAAACCTTAGGAGACCCTCAAATAGGTAGACCCAATTTGTCCATGCGAAGCAGACCTCTTAACTGACTAGGCAACGTATGATCTTCAAACCAGTCAAAGTTCAAGCCCTCAGCACCGCACTTAGCAAGAAAATCAGCCACAACATTTCCTTCTCGAAAAATATGATTCACAGTATAATCCAGACAATTTAAATAATCATGTAATTCATCCCAAAAATCTTGTAAATACCAAATATGACAATCATCCTTAGTCAACCAATTAACCAACAATTGAGAGAATCTATCTCTGTTTGAACCCCATAAAGTCCAAGAGTGTAACACCTATGGACACCTTCCAGTAAACTTCTAATTTCAGAAAAAATATTAGTACCCTGACCTAGGGAAATAGAGTAGGCCCCAAGTAACCTACTAGTCTCATCTCGAATAATTTCCCCTGCACCAAAAGGGTCAGGATTCCCAAAACTACTACCATTAGTATTAAGTTTAACCCAACCTCAGTGAGGGTACGTCCATCCCAAAACTACTACCATTAGTATTAAGTTTAACCCAACCTCAGTGAGGGTACGTCCATCTAACCACCCGAACCCTCTTAGGCTTAGGAACCAAAATCAAGATATCTAACCTATTCAAAATATCAACATCCTGGGTGGACACTAAAGAAACTTTCATAACCTGATCTACAATACGATGGAGCCAGAATTTAATAGCATGCCAAACCGACTCTGCCATATAAACTTTGTCTTCGTACCGGGCTTTACAACGCATCTCCCATAGTTTCCAGGATATAATAGAAAGAAGAAGACCAAAAATAATTCTCACTTGGGAAGACTTACCAGTACGGCGAAACCAAAAATTAGTTTGTTCCTTCTAAGTGTAGAAATGTGCCATATGAACCCCTAATTGACAAGCCGCTAAACGCCAAATATGTCTAGTAAAATCTTCCGTACAGTGCACATGATTCAAATGCTCAATATGACCCACTCGACTACAATTATATTTAGAAGCCATCAGAACACCCACCAATTTAATCTTCTCATCAACACTAAGGCAATTGTTAACAGTCTTCCACATCATAATGGAAATTTTCTTAGAGAGATTAGTATGCTAGATCCACTATCCCCAAGGTAAAGGAGGTGAATGAACCCTAATACAATCCTAGGCACTATTGGTAGTAAACTTGCCCTCCTTATCTTTTAACCAAACAAGCACATCCAGACTCCCCTTCCGACGAGCAAGAAAATCATACAAATCTGTAGCTTTCTGATGGCCCACCAAGCTATTCAGAAGAGAAATATCCCACCCATTCTCAGGATAGGTTTGGGGAGTGAGATGAGAATTTTGTGTTTTGTTTTAAGTTTAAAATATTATTTTTTAAGTTTGGGATTTGAAAAAGTTGAATTGGTATTTGAAAAAGTTGTATTGAGATTTGAAAAAGTTGAATTGTTCATTATATTTTGTATAGAGATTTGAAAAAGGAGTAATGATGAGATGAGATGAGATTAGAATTTTGTATTTTGTTTTGTCATCCAAACCTATCCTCAATATGACAATCTTTTATCTTAATCAAAGGTTGATCAATCACAGGAAATTGACCAATAAAAGGCCCTCCCTCAACCCAATTATCATACCAAAAAAAGATATTGCCCTATTTCACAACCCATTTGGAACTATTTAAAACCTCCAAAATATTGCAAACAATTGATTTCCAAAATCAGGTCCCTCTAGTAGGCTCCAAAAGAGATAAATGATACCCTTAACATATTTGCCTCTGAAAAAATCTGCCCAAAGAGAGTTGCCTTTAATAAGCCTCCAAGCAAGTTTCGTAGGTAAAGTTTCGTAGGTAAAGCTTTCGTAGGTAAAGTTTCGTAGATTGAATAAACTACCCTCATCAGTGGGAGTGCAAATGTACTTCCAAGAAATCCATTTCCTACTACCCTTACCATCAAAATCACCCAAAAAAAGGAGGTAAGAAGCTTATTCAATCTATGAATAACCACTTTAGGGACATCTAAAACGGCAAGAAGGTGGGTGGTCATACTAGATAAGACATGACGCAAAAGGATAGTTCTACCACTAATAGAGAGCATTTTCATCTTCCAACCCGCAATCTTCTTATTCACTTAACCCATCAGATCCCCAAAGTCACGAGCCTTCAACCTACTATCCACTATAGGCACCCCCAAGTACTTAAAAGGGAACAAACCCTCAGAAAAACCGGTGAGGCAAAGGAGAGAACTTTTCCTGTAAACGGGAATTTTCTTAGAAAAAAAAAAAAGCACTCTTCTCTTTATTAAGGACTTGATCCGTCCAAGCCTCATATTTGTTCAAAACCTCCATTAAACCTTTCATGGATCTCTTCCCACCATTAGCAAATATAATAATATCATCGGCATACATAAGGTGAGAAGTAACAGAGGTCCCTCTAGCTTGAGTAAAATGATCAATTTTACCTTCCTCAAAGTACCTCTAGCATAATAATGAATAAGTACGATGATAGAGGGTCACCTTGCCTGAGGCCCCGCTCTCCTTTAACCCATAAAAGTCTCATTCGTCATGACTGAATACCACGACGAAGATATACAAACCTTAATAAAATCACAGACATTAGAAGAGAACCCAAAATTAGCCAGAACATGTAAAACAAAATTCCAATCCACTCGATCATAAGCTTTAGACATATCAAGTTTAACCAAAACATTACCCCCAATAGAATTCCTGTGAATAGAATGGACCATTTCCTGAGTCAGACTTATATTCTCAAAAATACTGCGGCCTAAGATAAATGTCCATTGTTCCTGCGAAATCATTTTAGGGAGTAGACTATTCATACCAGCCACAATAATTTTGGAGCAAATCTTATAAACCACGAAACAAAAGTTGAGAGACCAAAATTTATCGAAGCCAGAAGGCCTGTCCACCTTAGGAATTAAGGCAATAGGAGAAGCAATGTAACTTTTAAGGAGCATGTGGCTATGAAAAAACTCAACAATGGCTGCAAAAATATCATCTTTAAAACAATCCCAACAAACTCTGAAAAAACCAGAACCAAAACCATCTGGCCCAAGACTACTATCAATAGGAATAGTAAAAAAAGCATCCTTTATTTCCTCTATGGAAGGAGCTCTACCAATAGCCAAATTCTACTTGATAATAATGATAGGAGAAACCAGATCACTTAAATTCGGCAAAACACGAGAGCTACTATGGCCCAAAAAATTTTGAAAATAATCAACAACGGCTTTATGAATATCAAAAGGGGTCTGTAAGATAGTACCATCAGATAAACACATATCCTGCACTCTTTTATGATACTTAGCATTCAAATAAGCATGAAAGAATTTAGAATTCTGATCACCATCTTTCAACCAACTTTTCTTAGCCATATGAGCAAGCCGAATATCCTCTCTACCCATCCAAGTTGGAAATAGTTCCAACTTAGATGCTAAGATATCATTATCATCCTCAGCATTAAAAGAGACTTGAAGACGGTTTTCTAAATTATCAATATGAGTCTCTTAACTTTTTAATGAAAACGTTCGTCGTACCAAAGACACTTTTATTCCAATCTTTTAAAGCCACCTTAACCCTTTTCAATTTAGAAGATAAATTAATTAACCCATAACCAAGACCCTCACGCTTCCACACCCCCTCCACAAACCTATAAAAATCAATATGATCAGTGCACATATACCAAAAGTGAAAAAGACTAGGACCATACCTGAAAAGGTCATCCCCCATCTAAATAACCAAAGGAGAATGATCCAAAGTAGTACACGCCAAGACCTGGTAGAAAACATTAGTAAAAGAATTAAGAAAATTAGTGTCAATAAAACATCTATCTAACCTGGCCCAATTGCGAGTTAATCCGCCTTAACTATTACACCAGGTCATTTTTAGGCCTTCGGAGCACGTATCTATTAGACCACAACTTTGAATACACTAGTTGAAGTCTTCCATGGCAGCAAAAGGACGAGGATGGCCACCCATTCTTTCTGAATCATCTTTTATAATATTTAAATCCCCACAAAGAACCCACAGAATACTGGCAATACCCATAGCCTCCAAATCCGCCCAAAGAGATTTTCTATCGAATTGATTGCACTTCGCATAAATAACGGACAAAAGAAAAGCATGACCATTCTCCTCAACTTTTACAATGATAAACTGATTAAAACCTGCCACCCATTTAACTGAAACTGCTGAGTTCCACAACAACCAAACTTTACCACCATGCACTTCGTTAGTAACAAAAAAAATTGCAACTAAATTTACCCAATAAAAAGTTTGTATTGCTATAAAAAGAATTTTACAATTTGATGTTAATTTGGTGATTGTTAAGGTATGTTTTCAATATGCGTGGCATATTGAAGACATATCTGTGTGGTAGGACTCTGTCCAGATTTTGTAAAACAAGTTGTATGGGTGGATAATGCTTCGTAACCATCTTTAATTATGTCTTAATGAAATTATTGTTCAGTTATATATATATATATATATAAAATACAGTATTAATGTAGTAAAAGTACAAAGTTCGAATCTTGATTCTACCCGTTATTCAATTTAACTAAATATTTCATATGTTAATGACATTTATTTATCATAGTCTAATCTGACAAGTGTTAAAATATAATTAAAATAATTAATTAAGTTTATCTTTAACAATCATGAAGCCAATAGTGATATCGTTATATCAACGTGGATCCGAATGCATGGAGACAAGAAGTATGTAAGGTTGTTTTAAAATCTGCTAGTCCTGACTATTTTTATTAAGAAAATAATAGACGTGCAATAATTTCAACGACTAATTTTTATACAATTATATTTAATGAAAAATATTTTTATAACATAAATATACTCCTTTTAAAAATATAAGTTGTGTGTCATTGCTTTTTCTATTGCCAGACCACATTAATTTTGTATGGTTTGATTATTTGCTTTTATTTTGTTTGTCATCATCGTTTCACAACACGCCCACACTCCCAGAGTTTAAAATATTATTTTGTAATACTATTATTATTTTAGAATTTAAAAAAAATTAAATTAAGATTTGAAAAAGCTGAATTATTTATTATATTTTACGTGGAAATTTAAAAAAGTTATAATGATGAGACACAAAATTCTCATCTCATCTTATCAATCACCAAATTAAAATCAAATTGTAAAACTCTTTTTATAGCAATACAAACTTTTTACAATCGACGCAAAATAGATATTTTTACAGTGATTCTAATTTGACACAACAACTCAAGTTTTAACATTTCTTTCCCTTTATTTCCTACAAACAAAAAGATGAGGCTAAAAATGACTTTTTGCGGCCAAGTCGCAACGCAAAAAGTCATTTCTCTCATTTGTACATTAGGAATTTGTACCCTACTAGCTAACTTGCACACGTATCTTCAGCTAGCGACATGTTTAATTCTTTGAGGGTCGGTTCCATTCCTGTAGCTTACAATCCCCAAAAATGAATCATTTTCCCCGTGTCCACTTTCACCTCTTCTACATCGAGAAACTTAGCCTTATTTATCCCATTGGTATCAAGGGTTTGTCACATGAGTGTTTTCCCAATCAATTTGAGACAAATCATTTTTTTTTACGACTAGTTTAGTTATCATAGGCTTGAATCCCCATGATTCTATCCTCTCTTAACATTTAAATTAATGTCTAATAGTTTGACATGACTTGTAATCCACTGCTTGCAACTTGCTGTCTATATATGCATTTTCTAGCTAATCTTAAACTTGCTAAAAAGTCATTAATTAGAAGCAATTTGGTTTTTCTAAGGCAAGAAGAAATTAGTTTTTGAAAATTTTATATTCACTACATTCTCTTGTTGTTGACATCGCATATTTTCCAAGAGAGTAAACATAGGGAATTCATGAAGCCTTTTGACGTAGATAAGGATCAATATGTAATGTAGATCAAAATAGGTAATCATATCAAATGAGACCTTTTGATCAATTGAGTCTTGAATGAACCCAACAGATGATGAATGTTACCAACTTAGAAAACATTCACACAATCTAATATCATAAATCAAAGTTAACTCTCCCTGTGAGGGGATTTTCCCCCCAGCCTAAGTAAGGCTTGGGCAAATTGAAGCGAGGAGGCCTAGCCTAGAACCGACTGGTCCATTGGCCCGCCTTGAGCAAAAGGCGACCGCCCCAGTGCTTGGAAGTGGTTAACCATACAAAGAATAACCCTTGATGCAACCTATATGCGACAATAGATGGCGCAGGAGATGCGCAATTAAAAGGCTGGCAAATAGAGATAAGGAAACTAAAGTACATCAGTGACCTTCAGAGGAGACAAGGGGCCGAGCTTCACCAACAGAGTGCGGGCCTAATCTTCGAACACAAAAACAAGCACCTCTGACAACCAAGCCCACCTCAATGGTCCAGCAGCCCAAGTTTGCGAGGGCCCTTGCCCACTTCAAAAGGTAGGGAATCATAGTCGTACGGCAACTGCTATGACTAAACATATGCAGCCTCCACAACCGTGGTGCGCCTGAGGAGGGAGCATAGGGGCGGGATAGTTGAGCGCTTCCCATCCCCTACCTAAGCATGACTGAAGCCCCTGACTCTGCCAACAGGCGAAAGGAAGAAGAAGCAAAGGGAAGAAATAAAGGTAGAAGCAACCATCCACCAACAAACCAAACGATATCATAGAACAAATAACAAACTCATTAGTGTTTAAGCATAAACAAGGTGCACGAAAGCGGCATAAATATCTGTACATTTACAAGAAACTTGTGGAGTATACACAAAAATTTAAAAAGAGATCGGGGACCAAAGGCTAAGATCCGATGACATAAGGGCCGGGGAGCGTCAACATTGGGATGACCAGCCTCAGGGGCGTCAAACTCATGATCTCCATTACCAGAAGCAGCTGCTTCAGGACGGCAGGAACTGAAGCACCTGCGAAGGCGTCGGGCATCTCTTCCTTCCCTAGCTTGCAAGGATCCTTGAAGGCTAGACGATCAATGATAACCTCCGAGAGGTCAAGATCCCACAGATACTTCTCAAAGGCCCGAGGATATGGCTGTGAACTCTCCAGAATGTGATCCTGCAGGGATCTGATGCCCTCTGTGCATCCATGCACCTAGGCCTTATCTTGAACACCCGAGGCCCGCTTTAGTTGGTTGTGCAGGCTAAGGGTAACACCTTGCACTTGGGACAGGTCACTTTGAAGGTCGGCCACAAGCCCCTCCACGGCTGATATCCGCCCGTTCGCTACCATCAAATCACAAGCAGCCCAGGCACCCTCTTCGCTCTTTGAGTCACAACCCTTTTTCAACTCCTTCTTACGGCAGTTGAGCTTCTTGGTCAGATTGTCACCCTCTTCCTTTGCAAGCTAAGCTTTCTTCAGCTCTTCCTCCAACTGCTCCCTGTCCTCCCTCTACCCCAAGCAAACCGTAGGGTGATTTGGGTCATTGAGTGAAGGGTTTGGTTCTCCTAGGCAATGGCCTCCTCCTTGTCTACGATGAAAGCAGCCAATACGAGAGGTACCTTGCAACCATAAAGTTCATTGCTAAATAGTGAGTGATGGGAAGGTAGAAGTCGGCAAGAGAAGAAACAAAAAAAGGGGGAGAAAAGAGAAAGAAACAAAGCAACTAAAGGAACCTCATGAAAGAAGACAAACAAGCACATGACCACCTAGCCGATAGCTTCCATGCAGAATCCCCCATTGCCAACTGAGCTAGTGGAGGGATGACTTCCACCGAATTCTCCCCAACAGAATCGTGAGTAGTTGCTTCTAGCTGATGGTCTCCAACAGTGGCCTCCCCAGCTGCCGGAAGCAAAGGTTGATCCTCAACACGTTCTATACGTGGAGATACCTCCGCTCCAACAACCACCGCTGGGATGGACGGGCCTCCTTGCTAGGCTGACAAACCTGTGTTGGCTACAAAATCCAGAAGGAGTTCAGCAACCACCCTCTGGATGACGAGGTCCAAACCACTGAGTAGCTCAAGCTCCTCCCCCTCTACCTCAAAGGTTGCATCGTCTAGCTGCACGATAGTAGGTAACGACCGTGCAAATGCGTTGTCGTGGTCCTTGACCCTCCGTCTTTTGAGCACACCTCCGCCTCATCCTCCAGGACTTTACCGCCGACGCCTGAGCGAGCAGTAGAAGTGGGGGTGGGAGCCACCTCGATGTCCAACCTCGGAGGGCGCCCCCCAGTATCTAGTTCCTCAGGCCCCTTAATAGAGAAAAACCACCGAAACTGGGCAAGGCGTTTGTCAGCTTCTTGCGTAAAATTGCAAACATTAAAACGTGGGAGCTGCACAACAGGATCATCACCGGGGGTGCCATTCACTGACGGCTTCGAAAAGCTTAACTCCACCTGCACCACTGGGATAGCGGGGACCTAGGGCAACTTCATAGGCTCCTCGGAGGGTTCGACAGGAGTCTCTAGGACAACAAGGCACTGGGCCTCAGAATTTGCTGGCCCATGCTCTGTAGAACACAAGATTGAGGAAACGGGCTTGTCGCCAGCCTCAAACCCCCCCAACCGAGATTGAGGGCATCATCTCACCAACTGGAAACTCCCACTAGTGACCAGATATGTAAAAGAATCTAGGAGACCAGTCATTCACCTTGCGGTGATGCACTCCTAAGGAAACAATGGCATGCATTGCCCTAAAACTGTAAACATGCTCGGTGTGGTTCAAAACACTGTGGGTGAGAAGGAACTCTTGACCCGTAAGGTTGGCATGCTCCGAATCCGACTCTAGCAGAGCTTGTCGCCAGATAATGCAACAACAAACCAAAAGCCTCTAGGCATTTGGGTGAAGTTGGGACAGCGCCAAGCCAAGGTGATCCAATACCTCACAAACAGGGCGAACAAATGGTAGTCTCAGCCCTCACTCAAACATATTATGGTGCAAAGCCACTTTGGAAGAGCGACCTTCTACATCAACAGCGCCCTTCTGGCTCCCAGGAACTTCAAACAGCAGTTTTTGGGACATAGTAGGTCCTTTTTTTTTTTTTTAAAGAAAAGTCGGTAGCCACACACATAGCAACCCCATCCCAAGTTTATTAATTAACACTCACTTGTGACGGAGGAATACCATGGTAACATCATTACATTTGGGGGTTTACAAGTTAGAACACTATAAACTAACCCAAAACCAAGTGTCAAAACAAGCCAATATAAGAAACCAGTAGCTAACAAGCCTAAAACAAAACAAAAAACTAAGACCTAAATAAAACCAGTTAACGCTCTTATTCTGTCCAGAAGCACCTTATTGGTAGCTTATAGGTGGATAGCATGAAAACCAATTTTAACAACTTTGAGAATCCCTTTGAGCAAATGCGGCACTTCATTGTAAGTATTCCACATACCATTTTTCTGATCTGAAGCCCAACGTGCCAAGAAATCTACTCCTGCATTTCCTTCTCTATAAATATGTCTTACCTTAACTTCCAAGGTAGCAAGAATAGTTTGTATCTTTTCCCAATAATCTTTAAGATACCATATACCACATCTTCCTTTTTCTATCCAATGAACCACTAACAAAGAATCTAATTTAATCTTCACTCTTCGAATTGCCAAATCCTTACAATATTGAAGACCATAGAAAAGTGCAATGAGCTCAGCTTCATTATTAAAGTCATGCCCTAGTTCTTTAGCAAAAGCCCAAATAAGATTCCCCTATCATCTCTAATTAAACCACTTGCACCCATACGACTTGGATTTCCCAAGGAACTCCCATCCACATTTAATTTAAACTAGCCCGAGACCGGTTTTATCCATTTCACAAGAGAAGAACTCTGTCTCTTAACAGGTTTGATAGGGATAGAAACAAAATTCAGCACTTTTTCGTCTCCATCATTCATCTTTTTAGTAGCATGCAAGCTAAGTCCCACCAAGGCTATAGCAGCCTTGATCAAACCCCACAAAGAGCCCACAGATATCCTTCTACCTTCCATACATGCTTTACATCTCCAAACCCAAAGAGACCAAGTCACAATAATAGGAACAAGAGCAAGCAATGTACCTTTTTTAGCCGAATGAGCAACGCGCCGAAACCATAATTCCATATTTGCTTTCCATGATCTACTAAGGTCGTATGGCATCCCCAGCTATAGAGATACACGTCTCCAAATATCTACTGCAACCATCCCATTTGCTAGGACATGATCTTGGTCTTCCACACACCCCTGAGTACAACATTCACACCTTGAAGCCAAAGAAATGCCCAGAGAACTGATTCAACTATTAACAGTAAGGCGAAAATTAAAGGCCTTCCAAATGGTAACCGAATACTTCTTAGGAAGCGCAGAATGCCAAATCCAAGAAGCCCATTCAGATTTAGGAGCACGAACATGAATACAATCCCAAGCCGACTTCGATGAAAATTCCCCATTCAGATTTGGCTTCCAAATCAACAAGTCTTCTCCATCTTTTTGCTCCCTTAGGCAATTTAGAATTTCTTCCATTTTGGATTCCCCCACCAGTCTCTGCAACAGGTCCACATCCCAATCATTATGAAGCCTGCATTCCTTTACTTTAAGAAAAGGACGATCAGATATCTCACAAGAATTTAAAAGGATACCTGATTTTAGCCAAGGATCTCGCCATATTGAGACATTTCCATCCCGAACATGCCACCAAGAATTACCTAAAATCTTTGGAACCATACTCACAATATGTTTCCAAAATAAAGTTCCTTTCCGATGATCCACCAAAGTCACATGCTTATCTTTCACATACTTATTCTTGAAGAAATTAGCCCATAAAGAATCACCTGTCAGTAAATTCCAAGCGAGCTTCATAAATAAGGAATCTTGAACTTCATCAAATTTTCGGAGACCCAAACCCCCTTCTTGAATCGGAGAGCAAACTTTATGCCAAGCAACCCACGTACGCTTCCGTTCGAGGAACCCCAAAAAAAATTGCTCATGATTCGATTTATGGCTGCCATAACAACCTTGGGAGCATGCATAACAGAGAATAAATGAACATGTATACTAGCAACAACATGTCTCAATAAAAGAAGGCGAGTACCAGAAGATAAAAACCGGTTCTGCCAACCTTCCAACTTTCGTCAAATGCAATTCAATAAATCATCAAAATGTGACACTTTGATCAAGCCTACCATAAGAGGAATCCCCCAATACTTAACCGGAAAAAAATCTTCAGAAAAAGACGTCAACAACAAAGAGCTTCTTTTTCGAGCAGCAGTGACATGCTTAGAGAAAATAGAGGATTTTTCTTTACTCACCACCTGACCAAACCAATCTTCATATAAAGCAAAAGTATCTCTGATAGTTTGAAGAGAAGATCTTCCTCCATTTACAAAGCACAATATCATCAACATATAATAAGTAGAAAACAAGAGGGATACCTCGGGAATGGGAGAAAGGAACAATGTTACCAATAGCAAAATTATGCTTTAACAATCTGGAGAGCACCTCTTCAACGAGAATAAACAAATAAGGTGAAAGAGGGTCACCCTGACGCAAGCCGTGTCCACTAGAGAAAAACCCTTTTGCCAAACCATTCATAACCACAAAGAACTAAGGAGTCGAGATACAATTCCTGATCAAATTACAAAGACACAAAGAAAACCCAAAGGAAGCCATAACATGAATTAAAAAATCCCAGTCTACACTGTCATATGCCTTAGCCATGTCAACTTTAATGGCGACGTTAACCCCCCTAACCTTCTTATTAAGCATGTGTATCATTTCTTAGGCCAAAGAAATATTTTCAAAAGTACTTCTCCCAGGAAGAAAAGCACCTTGTTCTGGAGAAATAATTTTGGCATTAGTAGTGGAGCGCCAAATGCTGCCTCGAAAGAACTGCCCACCATCATCAGCTTGAGGTTTGCTTGACACCCCAGGAAATTTGGAAGAAATTGGTTTCACACGAGCCATTAATATAGAATGAAGATGAAGACGGAGAGAAGGTGAATGTAGAAGGAAGCAAGAAGTTTGCTAGAGAAAAGAACTACGCTAGGAAAAGTGAATAAAAGGAGGGAGATGACGATTGATCTCCAGTAACACGTGACCAACACCAGAGGTGTGTCCGTTTCAAATCCCAGAAGATACACATCACGATAGAAGGAGCTGAAAAGAAGCGACGATAGAACGGGACCAAGTACAATAGCTCAGAAGGCATATCAATAAAGGCGGGAGAAGGAAACGCCATCATGAACGCTAAATGACGAAGAAATGCCTGAGACCTCGGAGCCCAACAGGCAGATTCGAAATCAACTCAGCGATGTACACAAAGGAGAACAATCTCTTAAAGAAATTCCCATTGAAAGAATCTGATAGGAATTGGCAGGGTAACTGTAAGGGAATTTTCCCCTTAGCCCAAGTAATGAGGCCCGAAGGGCCGGCTGGGGAAGGTGAAGCGAGAAGGCCTAACCCAAAACCAACTAGCCCGACTTGCACGAGAACCGACAACCCCAGTGCCTGGAAGTGGTTAACCATACAAAGAATACCCCTTAACTTAACCTACATGTGAGATTAGACGACACAAGAGATGGAACTTGCCACCCTAGAGCTCCCTCGAACGACACCAGACACTCGAGTACTTGTCAAATCAAGCGAGCAGGGAGTAATCGAAGCCTTTGATCTTCTAACAAGAGGACATTGACAAGTGACCAAAGGAGCCCGTAGAAGGAAATAGATGGGAAATCACGCCGCATTTATGGCACTTGCATTAATAATGCCATCGCAAAGGCCACTCTGCATTAAAAGACTCTGACAAAGAATTGTAGAAAGGACAAAGGTCCCACAGGGACAGGCGTGAGCTATCCCCCCCAAACTCCGAGTATAACTACCAGCCTCTCAGGTATGAGGAAGCTCTCTAGACACTCTTTACTCACAAACTTTCAAATTCTTTACTAACTTAAGCATCGAACACTCATCAGCTATCCAGGCCACCGCCTCCCCACCTTCTTCTTTATCATTTTTGCAAGCCCAATTTTAAATGTCCGAGTTGTTGAAACATGGTTCATAGGCATGCGAAACACGACGTTAACACTCCCAAGAAATATTCAAGCAAGAGCATGAATACCATGCATCTTAATTATGGTTCATATATACAATATTTATTGACTTTTAATATTGTTGTAGAATTACATGGTGAACTTTACATTATGTGCTTATCTCTCTCGCTCCAAACTCCAAAGTTCATATAGAAATCTTGAAATACCATGATTCAAGCTAGAAACAATCAATGTTTTCTTTTTTTCGAGTTCTTGTCAAATAGTATGACCTGATCTAAATTAACTCGATCGGCTAATATGCTAATTAATGACAACGTTTCCACAAACCCAAGACATGATCATAAGGCTCCTAGCTAGTTTAGTTGCGTCTGTTTTGTGTCACTCCAACGCCTGGCATATGATCAATACCAGGACAATGTTGTGAAAATCACCAAAAAATCATTCAGATTCTAGCTAGCTCGCCCGTACTAGAACATTAATGTTGACGACATTTACGAAAATTTTAAATAGCTAGTCATGATTAGGTGAAAACATAAACATGCAATAGGCCAGTTGCATGCATGCAGTGGATAATTACAAGTCATAGATCGAGAACTACGTACTGATCATACTTTAGTTAATAAAAAAGTGGGGCGCATTAATTTCAATGGTTTTGAATTCTCAAAAAGCTTGTTGGAAGAAGTACATGGAATATTAAACAAGATTAGAATTCAAGACTAAGGAACGAAGATGTTAAGAATTAAACCTTATAAAGGGGCTTGTCGCATAATATATTATTTGGAGTGGCCACGCTGATTAATATATAAGAAAATTGCAGATTTTCGGGTCCACCAAATATTCGTCCTTGACAGTTTCCAGAGTATCTGAACATAATTAAAAGGGTAAATTATAATGTATTATTTCCACACATATTCAAGTCATATATGTGCAATTGATGTAATATATACAAAGACGAAGAAAGTTGACCATATATATATATATATATATATATATATATAGAGGAATTGAAAGTAGATAGACGTAAGCCGTGATTCACGGAGATGCTGGTCTGGAGGATGTTGAGGCTTGATTTCAAGCTTCCTATTCTGTCGTATCGTTACAGCTTGCTCCTATTACTAGATCTGTGTCAATAGAGTTATACTAGATATAATCATTTTTATGTACTTTTTGCATACTTCATTGACGTGATTAATTACAGTTATTTTATATTAAAAAATAAAAATGCAGTCAATCACATTAGTAGAATACGGAAAACATATGCAAAAGTAATTGCACATAATGTTTTTTGTTTTTCTAAATGCGCTATCCACTACAATGCCAAACATTAATGAGTTCTGCTACATATATTCATTTCTGCGTACTTCTTGTGCACTCCAGAAAAGATATATATGTCAATTAAGGAACTTGATCCATCAGGATCAGCGTTGATCAGACTCTCAAACATGAACAGAATCTGATCTTGATCAATCTCAAATTGCATGCACCAAGCCCCATTAGTCATGATCTAATCCAAATTCTAATCCCCTAGTTTGCTTTTTCGAATGACTTAGCGTCTAACCAACTACCGCACATAACACGATAATATTAAAAATGAAGTCGATCAGCAAAAATCTCATTTATAGTCTTTGGCGCCATAGTCGTGGGGTTATTTGAATGACTTTCAACAAAGTTTTGTGATAAGAGTTTTCTATTCTTCCACTTAACAACCTTACACCACACAGGAAATTAAGCAAATGTGTGATGTAGAGCAATAATTTTTTTCTTGTAATAAGGGCGTATAATAGCCCCATGTGGATCGATACTTTTGCAGATGAAAAGTTAAAACAGACTACGCGTTTGCCGGAGTGGAAGGTGACCTAAGAATTAGTCACCTTAAACCATTCATACCTGGCTAAATAGAAGAAACAATAGAAAAAGCAATGACACAACTTATAATATTTTTAAAAGGAGTATATTTATGTTAAAAAAATATTTTTCATTAAATCTAATTGTATAAGAAGTCGTTCAAATTATTGCATGTCCATTATTTTCTAAATAAAAATAGTCGGGACTAGCAGATTTTAAAACAACTTTACATCTTATTTCTAAACTAGGGTTGTAATTGAACCAATCTGTTCGATAGTCTGCTCGGTCTTCATCCGATTAAATTTGAATCGAACTCGACTCGTAAAAAATAAAAAATCTCCTATAAAAGCATATATCCACTCGATTAGTAAATAATCACACATACTCGACAAAACTCAACTTAACTCGGCTAAGGCTCATTAAGGCCAGCTTGGTTATGCTCAAGTGGACTCATTAACTCGACTCAATTAAAACTCAATCATATATTAATAAATATATCCATATACCTATGTATATATACATATACATATATATGTATTAGCTAATAATATAAGCATACCACTTTTATAATTAAATATATAATATGTAACCTAGCTAGTTACTTATGTGTATATATTGAATATACTTTCTAGGTATATTTTATAATTTGTATAATAATTAATCGATAAAATTTAATAATTTCCTATATTAGTACGTGGGAACCATATATAAAATTAACATTCACCCTTCTACATAATTACCAAAGGCCTATGGCTTGATGGCATAACACCCACATCTCCAAAATGGAGGTCTTGGATTTGACCCCCCTCCCCCAATATATAAGAAAAAAGAAAGCGTTCTCCTAATTCTTTCTCTGCACTCGTGGAGCTCATAGGAAACCCATTCCCTCGATCTTTTGCTATTAGGCAAATTGTTGGTGAGAATTTATTAGCTTCTCGCATTTGACTTTCTATGAGTTTAGAAGTGGAAGGATAAGAGAAACCCCAATAGCAAAAAAAAAAAAAACAACAAAAATTAAAGCCCCAAGCAATAGCATTGGTTTCTCTATATGCATCTTCAAAATAAAATCTTTTGAAGATTGATTTTGCATATCAAGAAAACTTACACATTGAATTATGCATCTTTGAACCAAATAATAATAAAATATTTTTTTCCTAAAATTATTATTTTTATATATTTTGCAATTAACACCTACTGCAAATTCTATTATCTAACCTGTGCTCAAAAACATCAATTCTATATATACAAATATTACCAATTTCATATATTAAAATGAGCAATTTTATCAGTAAATATTAACATGATGTGCTAAAAAATAATTTGTATCATCAACTTAATACAAATTTCATGCTTTAAGAGCTGCTATTGAAATGGGTAGGAGAGAGAAAAAAATATTAAAATAATGTACGGAGACTAATTGTTATGCAAAATTTTGAATATGCATAATTCAATATAGATCAATTTAAAGAGATATTATGCAAATATAAAAATGTATAAACCATTACCAATATTGAGCGGGAGGTCATGCATTCCCATTTGCTTTGTTACGCACTTTTAGCACTTTTGGGCTCACAAGTGCTTCTTTAATTCAGGAAATTCCCTTCTTTTGATGTCAAAAAGTTCCGTTAGACCAATAAGGAAAATCTGGTTTTTTTTTTTTTTTTCTTTTTCATCTTAGAGGCAAGAAAACAAATTATATCTGTGTAGTTGGTGGTAAAGATCTCCTTTACAGGTCACCAGCAATAGATATGATTTGGGGATGTCCATTATGTGCAGGGACCCCTCCCACGTACACCTCTTATTGAACAACAGAGGGATGGGAGAAGTATAAAGGTCATACGCTAGCTACTTTCACTAGTATGATTATGTTCTGCATCTCAAGAATATGGATTATTGTTGGCCAAAGGCCTCAGGCTCATCCCTTCTTCTGCTATTGGCTTTTCTGTTTCTGCAATGCTCATGCATGTTTCAATTGATCCAATCTTTTAGCAATTTTACTGACCAATATGCTCTCATTGCCCTTAAATCTCGAATCAGTTCTAGTCCAAATGAAACCCTCTTGGCTACTAACTGGTCCACCGCACCAAACTCGATCTGCAATTGGATTGGGGTCTCTTGCAGTCGACGTAGGCAAAGAGTCACCGGTTTAGACCTTTCCTACATGGGTCTCCATGGTACCATTTCTCCTCATATTGGTAACCTCTCCTTCCTAGTCTCACTTGATCTTTCTAACAACAGCTTCTTTGGTTTTATTCCACATGAGATTAGTCGTCTACATCGCTTGAGAATACTCTTCTTGGAATACAACCAATTGGAAGGAAGCATCCCTCCTTCCATTCATAATTGTCAAAAGCTTCGCATGGTAAGTTTTGATACGAACCATCTTATTGGTGCAATTCCATCGTCCCTTGGCAATTTGTCAATGTTGGAGTTCTTGAATTTGCAGGACAATAGTCTCACTGGTCCACTTCCTTTAGTCATCTTTAACATATCTTCTCTAAACACTTTTGCTGTTACAGCTAATCACATCTCAGGAGCTCTTCCGAATGATCTTTGTAGCCACTGTCTCAATCTTAGGGGACTTTATTTATCGGATAACGAACTTGACGGTCAGCTCCATTCGCAATTTAATAATTGTGGGGAGCTTGTAATTTTATCTTTATCATACAATAAATTCCATGGGAGTATTTCAAAAGCTCTAATTGGCAATTTACAAAAGCTTGAAGCGCTAACTCTTGGAGGTAACAATTTCACTGGTATCATACCTTCTACCATATATAATTTGTCATCATTGCAAGAATTCGGAATTGAGGATAACCACATCCAAGGAAGCATTCCGACTGTTTTGTGGCATCTTCCGAAGTTAACTACTTTGAATTTTGAAATGAATAACTTCGAAGGGTCGGTACCTCAAAACATTTTCAACCTTTCTTCTTTACAAATTATCTCCTTGGCGAACAATTCTCTGTCTGGATATCTTCCATCCCTAGATACCGGGCAATCTTGCCCTAATCTGGAATTAATTGTACTTCGTGGCAACAAACTTAGTGGTCATATCCCATCGTATCTTTCGAATTGTTCCAAGCTCATCACAGTAGACTTTTCAGCAAACTTATTCTTCGGGCCAATTCCCAGAAGTCTTGGAAACTTGAAGCACCTCCAACGGCTTTTTTTGAATGGAAATCAACTAACAGGCGGGGAGGCTAAAGATCATAAAGAGCCCAATTTCATTTCATCTTTATCCAATTGTAGATCTTTGAGAGCTTTATACGTAGCCAATAATCCATTGGATACAACAATTCCAGAGTCCATTCAAAACTTTTCGGCTTCCTTTCAAATCTTTTCGGCAAGTACTTGCCAAATAAGGGGTCATATTCCTATGGGAATGGGTTTCTTGAAAGGCTTGATCTGGCTTGAGTTGAGCTATAATAATTTGACTGGAAATATCCCTTTTACATTCGGTGGCTTGGAAAGATTACAAAGATTGTATCTTCCAAATAACAGGATTGAAGGATTGATTCCAGAAGAGATATGCCAATTAAGGAATTTGGGAGAGCTGGATCTCTCAAACAACAAAATCTCTGGAGTCATCCCAAATTGCATTTCAAACCTCAGTCTTCTACAAATTCTATTCTTAAGTTCCAATAGACTTGAATCGTCAATACCATTAAATATATGGGGCCTCGAAAGTCTATTATTCTTAAATCTGTCATCGAATTCCCTTGGTGGACATTTTTCTTCGAATATGACAAAGTTGGACACTCTTGAAGGTCTGGATTTGTCAAGAAATGAAATTATTGGAGAAATCCCGAGTATCATTGGAGCATTTGAAAGCCTCAGTTATCTTGACTTTTCAAACAACTCCCTTCAAGGAGGCATTCCACAATCTTTTGGGAACTTAAAAGGGTTAGATACCTTAAATCTTTCTTACAACAATCTTTCTGGTGCAATTCCTAAATCCCTTGAGGCACTTCCATATCTCAAATACTTGAATTTATCTTTCAACAAGCTAGTAGGAGAGATTCCATTTGGTGGTCCTTTTGTGAACTTCACGGCAGAATCATTTTCAGGAAACAGTGCACTTTGTGGGAATCCAATTTTTGGATTTCCACCTTGTCCAACGATTCCTACCTACCAACAATCAAAGATGAAAGATATTTTGCTCAAATGTATTCTTCCTGTGATTGCGTCAATTATAATCTTTGTAATGTTGGTTTATTTGTTGAGAAGACGTCGGGAGAGTAACATGGAGATACCTACTTCACTTAATGCATTGCCTGCATTGGAACATAGAATGATATCATATCAAGAGCTTTGCCAAGGGACAAACAACTTTTGTGAAAGCAACTTGCTTGGAGTCGGAGGTTTTGGCTCTGTGTACAAAGGAATACTTTCTGACAGGACAATTGTTGCAGTAAAAGTTCTAAGTTTGCAATTGTTGGGTGCTTTCAAAAGTTTTGATGTAGAATGCAAGGTGTTACGTACGATTCGACATAGAAATCTTGTTAAGGTCATAACTACATGCACTAATCCCGAGTTTAGAGCGTTGGTGCTAGAATACATGTCGAATGGCAACCTTGAAAAATGGTTATACTCTCATAACTACTGCTTGGATCTTCTACAGAGAATAAATATTATGGTTGATGTTGCATCAGCCTTAGACTATCTCCACCATGGTCAATCGGAATCTATATTGCATTGTGATTTGAAGCCTACAAATATCCTTTTGGACGAGGGCATGGTTGCACATGTGGGTGATTTTGGCATTGCAAAGATTTTAGTCGAAAACAAAGACGCAACACACACCAAAACTCTTGGTACCATTGGCTACATCGCACCAGGTACGTACATACATGAATTTACCCTTCTTTTTAAATTATCAAATGGATAAATAACAGGATGCTGATCTTACAAATTTTTGGTAACAACTTGCTGGGCAATTTTCCTCATCTTAGCTAGTCTTATAGTCATATGACATGAATCCCAAACAAATCTAACAAGGTGAATATATGTTTCAAAAGGTAGTTTCGGTCAAACACCACCTAGTATGCAATGAAGAACACAGGTTAATTAGCTCTATGTGCAATTTTTTTAGAAATAAACCCGTGTGGCATGCTTTTATTAGAAGGATGGATGCTCTGTTAATTTTTCCATCCATCATTACTATTAACAAAAAAGCATATATATCGCCCAATCAGTGGCCAGCAGCTCGCTTTGTCCACCATGTGAGTGGCTCAATTCTGGCCATCTCACAACCACAAAGCTGGCTTTCAAGAGCTTGCATGACCCAACCTCTCATGAGACAATTACCAAGCTTATTTCTGTGCAAGTTGCGGGAGTTTGCAAACTCAGATTGACTTTGAAATTTTTATTCAATTTGAAAGCAAACTCTTTTCAAAGCAATTATAACTCAATTGGATTAAGTATTGTTATGCAAATATGCCAATACGTAACTGCTATAAAAGACTAAAAAGAAATACTTGCATTAAAGTAAATTGTGTTATATGCATCATATAGTAATGAGTTTCAATTTTAAGATTGTAGATGCATTTATGATTCTCTTTTTTGGATTATATATATATATATATATATATACAGAAGGAAGGGAAAGGTTCCTGACAAAGACTACAAAATACTATCTATAGTAGAAGGGGAAAAATTCGGGAAATATTATTGAAGTCAACAATTAATTGGTCCAATCCCATTATTTATTTAATGAACTAAAAGGGCTGTTTCAAATTGCAGTTCTGGTTTGGTTTGCCTTCTGTAAGATATATATGTATTTACTTATATGCATATGAGTATATATACTTATAGTTCAGATATATACTTTTTATTAAGAGACAAGTTGCTAACTTAAATGCCTTGTTGATAATTTGTGTGTATTTTTAGAATATGGATTTGAAGGGAAGGTATCCCTCAAAACTGATGTCTACAGCTATGGCATAACATTGTTAGAGATGATCACGAGGAAGAAACCCACCGACGACATGTTCTATGGAGACTTTACTTTGAGGCAGTTGGTAAATACATCCATTCCTAATAGAATGATGGAAGTTGTGGATGAAGGTTTACTAAGAATAGAAGATGGAAGAGACACCATTGCCTTGCAAAGTATCCTTTCATCAATCTTGGACTTAGGCTTGAGGTGTTCTGAAGAATTACCAGATACAAGAATGGATATAAAAGACGTGTTGGTCCAGCTTAATAAAATCAAGTCAACTTTTTTTGAGAACAGGAACAGGGTTACTAGACATACTTGACCTTAATATGTTTAGCATGTTTATGTCCTTTTAACCTCGTGAAGTAATTATGGGTGGTATGTATATAACATGTTTGTATCAACATTTATGCTTAAATGAATGGCTTGAGACTCTACTCTTCTTCCATCACCATACACTTTTCATTGAGCTCATTTCCTTTATTACCCTACGAAATCCTGTCCAGAAGGTGCATGGAGGTGACATTTAGGCCCCCTGGGCTTCGAGCCCATTTCCAAAAGGCCAAGCCCATCCATGAGAATCTAGAAGGACTATTGAAGGCTTAAACTAGGAGCTCCACAGACAAAGGCCCGAACCACGAGGCAAGACAGTCCTAAATCTATGGGAATAGGGCCCGCAGCAAGACCCATGTACTTTAACTAAAGGGAAACATCTTTTCCGGTTAAGAGGAGATCATTAGAGAAAGGCACAAAGGGTCATTGACTAAGGATAATGGCCATCACGTCATGCTCTCCTATATATAGATCCAAAAAGGTAACAAAACAATAAGCTTGAACTCTGTATATACACTCTTTCCATATATCATTACCAACTTAAGAATTGGAGTTTACACAGGGCAACTAGCGTCACCCCATTCTGTGACTGCAGAACATCTATGCGGCTGGTGATGTGAAACACGTCCTTAACAGTGCACAACCAATATTCTTTTTGTTTAAATTATGTTTCTATTACTCTTAATTACCAATATTCATTTGCTTGAGAAACTTCTTTAACCAAGAGAACTGTCCTCAAATGGGTTGAAAATTGAAAGTGGTAATCTTTACGCTACCAGCTTCTACTTCTTATTTAATCCCAAAATTCTCAGAGAACCAAACAAAGAAAAGGAATTGAATTCTGAAAGAGTTTCAGAGAACATAGTAGAGGAAAGGAATCCAAATTGAATGAGAATATTGACTACTGATCAATTTCTTATTTCTGAGAGAGAGATAGAGAGAATGAGAGAGAGAGAGAAGACCGACTTGAGAAGAATGAGAAAATGGTCCTTTTATTTAAAGAATCAAATTCTATCAAAGTAGTTTTATTGGGAGATTGTTAGGGATTGTGTTGTTACATGCACAATTTGCAGAGAAAAAGGTAGAACCATTACCTGTTCCAGATCCTGTTTGGCTAAGAAGATATCTACGCATCCAGCATATATGCAAGGATGAGATTCTCAATTTGTCAAAATCTATTGCATCCATACCCACACTATCAAAATTCATCTACCCTAAGAGCATTGGCATTGGTTTCATCAAAGTCATCTCCAAGATTTAGCTAAAAATACATGTTTTAGATAAAACTAAAACTATTCAAGATATATCTCTACATTGGATTAGCCAAAATAATAATATAATATTATTTTTTTAATAATAATATTTTAAAAAACATTTATAACAAAAACCATGAAGGTGCAAAACCGAGTGCCTCCTTCATCCCAAAGAAAGAATACCGAATAATCTATAGTAACCAAATAGTGGCTAAAAAATGACTTCTCGATCGTATTCTTTTCCAATATAAAATACAATAAATCAACATGATTATAACTGATATCAAGCTCTAATATGTTTTGAGGAAAAACCAATAAAAATTCCTGATTCTTTACTCTATTCTGGTATATAAAGAGTACCTTGAAGTACAATAGGGTTGACATCTTAAGCTAGGAACTACATTTTTTACTTCTATTCAAACTTAATCATTGTCACTAATTCTCCTTGGATTCAAGATGTTACTTCAAACTCTAAATTTTTAGAAGTACTTAAAGAGATCCAAATGACCAAATTTGGAAATACACACTCACAGGCTAGGTTCAGTAAACGTGTTCATGGCCAGACTCCCTGAGTGTCTGGACGGTAAGGTACAAGACTTTAAGCCTAAAGTTTCTAGTTTGTGCTATGGATGTGTTCAGGAGTGGTGAGTATGAAAAACAAGAAGCACACGGAGACAAGTGGAAACTAGCAGAACACAGGAACTAGCAAACAAACAGAAGCACAAATTTTTGGACACAGGAATGGAGACAAAATGGTGAAGAGGGAAGCTTAGCATGACAGAGAGAAGAGGGGGGAGAAACAGGGAAGCTCGAGCCAAAGAAAGAGAAATTCTGACGAAAAAATGGTTCCTTGTCATTGGATATTATATTGCAATAAAATACAATTTTGGTCGATGAATAGTAACTCATCATATATGACTTTTGCTTCTGATTTACTGTAACTCATAATCTCACATGAGTGCCTTTAACTAATCCAATGCGGCAAATTTAACAAAACAATAACCTTATTTTTGGCTTGACCAATGCTGTAAGTGTAGGATTGAAAGGGCTTAGAGCATTAGCATTGGATTATGCAAATGCAAAGTCATAATTTGTATAATCTCACATAATTTTGCGTTTGGTTATTCCACTCAAACTATATTCTCACATTAAATTATCCATCTGTTAGCTAAAATAATAATAAAATATTATTAATTTAATAATTTTTTTCCTTCTAATTTGATAATAATAATTATTCATTACCAAAAATTCCACAATTCATATTCACAATTCCACATCTAATTCAACAAAATCAGCCCATCACCAAAAATTAAAACACTGCATAATACATTGAAACAAGGCATGACCTTATATGTAATACAAAGAAACAAAGAGTGCATCTATTGGGGCATCTTTTGACTATAGATTGTCACTTTTAGTTGCTCTAGCATTGCCTAGCTCATCCACACAATCACCTCTTTCAAAAACAACTGCAACCCTCATGCTTGAGCCTGCAGTGAGAACACAAAAGAGGTAAGGGTAACAACTGATGAACATGAAACACAACCCACCAAGACTTTGTTTCTTTTCGGCATCAACATAGGTGTAATAACTGAGGACGATCCCAATTACAAAAATAAACCAACCAACAAAGTACGAGAAAAAAAAATTGTCAAATTTGGATTAAATAATTACCATAAAAGCCATTACATGAAAATTACCTGAAAGCTAATTTGGCGAGATCAAAACTATATAAACCATAAACAAAAAGAAGAAGCAGACCTCAGATCCACATCACTAAAATTTCATTCATGTTTCCAAAAACCAACTATCCGTAAGCATAAAATTCATAATTCTCTGTATAAACGATGCTTCATACGATCTGATTTAGCTTGTAAAATAAAACTTCCACCTTTTTTCTACCCATACAACAAAAGATACGATTGTTTTTCTCCTTAAATCTTTTACCGCGATATACTCATTAAAAAAAAAAAAAAAAACTAAAATCATAAGTAATCAAATTTGACTAATGGTTTACGAAAATCATGGGGTTGAGTGTTAGAATATTTTATTCCATATGGACTTCAATTGATTGCAAATTGTGTTTTATAAAACGGGTTAGACATATAGCTCATAATGGTACTTTGGTTAAACCCACTATGTTGAAGTGATCATTTGGGGTTTTATGCACCTTAGTATTATAGGACAATATCTTATAATTAATGTGGTAAATTACATATGTAGGCTAAGAAACTTAAAGGTTTTACTATGGAAATTTACTAAAACCTTGTGGGCATTTGAGTCTTTAACGGGAGGACTCAATATGGTTTTTTCTCTATATAAGGCTAGGTCCCCTCTCCTCTCCATATGTCCATTTGAACTTGCCCCATTGAAGATCTAAAATTTTGTGAGGAGCAAGGAGAGGAAGATCTAGCCTAGGATCAAGGAGGAGCTTCAAGAATTTTTCCCAGATGTCTTCTGCTAGTATGATCTCGAAATTTATTATTTGATGAAGTGATTCTTTTTCTAGCATGTTATTTAGTAATATACAACATTGAGCATAGTTATCGCTTTTTAAAAAAAGTTTCCTTTCGCTCTGCTACGGTTTTTCCCTGTTAGAGCCTACGCCCAACCTGCATGGCTACTGAGGAGGCTTTGCTGCCTTCGGCAGGCAATCTTAGAACTTCTGCCGATCTGGTTTCAACCGTCTTGTAGCCGTTGGCAGAGATGGAGGTGGTTTTCTGTCCTCCAAAAATGATAGATGGGAAGATAGTTTTTCACTTCTCGACAAAGGAGATAGATCGCACTACCCTGCCATTCCGTTATTCAATGGTGATTAAGTTCCTCCATAAAAGGCCTTCCCTAGATGACATTCGAGGCTTCATATGATCAAGATGTGGTTTGTCTAGCATGCCGGTACTCTCCTCCATGCAGCACCCACGTTATATTTTCATTCGGATGTCCAATGCGGTAGATTTCAAGAAAGCACTTTCAAGGGATTCCTGTGATATAAACGGATGTCCGTATCGACCCTTTGCTTGGAAACCTAATTTTGATGAGCAAAATGAGCCCTCATGTGTCCTTGTTTGGGTGGTCTTACCCGGACTTCCACCAAATCTTTTCCATGCTTCGATACTTAAGGTTTTGACAGCACCGATTGGAAGGTTTATTTGCCGTGATAACTAGAAAAATGTGCAACCCGAACGGATGGAGTAAGAGTGTGCCTAGAGGTTGATTCTTCAAAGGATCCCATTCATCATTTTTGGATAGGCAGTCCTGGGTTGCCTGGTAGTCGGAGGCAGGAGGTTGTGTATGAAACACTTCCTGCATTTTGCTCTTATTGTAAATGCCAAGGCCATAACAACGGCGCCAAAAAACTTGATTCACTCAAATATGAGCAACACAAAGGCTATCCCAAGTGCAAGAGAATGTCACGTAATAATTAAGAATAAATTCCTAGATTGTCTCCTCAGGAAAAGTTACTTAAAATCAAACTCGTTTAAAATGGTGAAAATATTCACAAAGAGAAAATAAAAGTGGTGGTATGTGCAATGAATGGAAGAGTGCAATGGGAATAAAACAAAAAGGCACTGGTCATGTACTAGATTCATATTTTTGAATTTTTGAGTGTCGAAATGAAATGTAAAAGACTAACAAATTGAAATTAACAATCAAGGAATCAACTAAGCTAAACAATCTTAATTAATTTGAAAATTAAATAATAAAACTGAAACTATTTAAGTCCTAATTAAGCTTTAATTAATTTAATATGCAATAGAACTAAGAGATTTATAAAACTAAGCTAAGAATTAAACTAGATTAGAAAGTAATTGACAAAATATGAATTGAAAATTGAAAAGTCTCAAAATCAAGATTCTAGGGTTCATCCTTGTATTCAAATCACAAATTCTTAAAATTAATCCATAGCAATTATAATCACTGTTAAATGAAAGCTTAAAAGAGCAAGAAAAAAAAAACGACATTTAGTAAAATAAATAGCAAATAAATTGTTCAAACTTCTAAGTCAAAAATCTCAAAAATACTCTATAAACTTTAAATTGAAATTAAATAAAAAGTAGATAGCGGAAAGAGCAAGTTAAATGAATGGAAATGGAGGTGGTAGGCAATGGAGGCAGCGGCAGATGTTGGACCCCAGAGGAGCTCTTCAACGGCGACGCTCTATGCGTTCAAAACCGAAAGAAAAAATATATATATCTGCTACCCTCTCTGTATATTTTTCTCGTTTCTTCCCAAAAAAGCCAGCATAAATTCTTCCGTGTGCCTTTCTTCTTCTTCTTTTTTTTTTTTTTTTTTTTTTTNACATGTAGAAGTGGAAAAGAACAAAACAAGAACGGGTCTGGGAACCATGTTTGGGTAAAGAAAGGAGTCAAAATTAGCTTGGTTGAAGAAGGCAGTCTAGTTAATGACAGTAATCCAACGCAAAATGAAATAGGTGGGAAGGATCCTAACGTTCATGAAAAGAAAACCGAGAATGAAGTAGGAGGGTCGTCGGCAAAGGAGTGCATATCTGATAAAGAACTAACAGGGGGTCTGTTGGTGACCCAGCTTCCTGAAAACGAACATGAAGACATGTACGAAGAAGACGATGTGCATGATGAAAATGAGGCTTGTAGAGAAATTAATGGGTCGGGTCGTGTTGATGGTCAACAATAGCAAGCTCAAGTAGGCCTGCATACCCTGGGCCAGGTTAGTTCACGAGATTGCGTGGAAAATCATTAGCCTGCACTAGGGCCCAGTGCAAATACTTCATTAATGGTTCAAGAAAAGGTGCTTCCGATGGGTCATGTTTGGATGATCCAAGGGAAAAGCTTATGGTTGTACATGAAGAAGGAAGAACATATGTGATTTATGTTTCCCACTCTGATCAAGAAAGTGAGAGAGATAAACTAAAGGATGATATGTGCAAGGATTACTGTACAGATTCTGAGAGGCCCAGTAATCCAATGGAGAAAGTTCACAAGAGGAGCTCTACCAAGGTGGTTACTCGCCCTTCCAAATTTAATTTATGATTAATCCTATTATTTTTTGGACTATTAGGGGAGTTGGCGCTTCTTATATGATGTTGAGGAAAATTATTAAAAAGTTCAGACCTAATATTTTAGCTTTGGCTGAACCTTTTCTATTGGAGGATAGAATCTCATCTTTATTGGGTAAGTTGAGTTGCAATTTTTTTATTACTAACGAGGTGCATGGTGGTAAAATTTGGTTGGTGTGGAACTCGGCGATTTTGGTTCAATGGGTGGCAGGTTCTAATCAATTTATCACTGTAAAAGTTGAGGAGAATGGTTATGTTTTTCTGTTGTTCGTTATTTATGCGAAGTGCAATCAATTCGATAGAAAATCTCTTTGGACGGATTTGGAGGCAATGGGTACTGCCAGTATTCCGTGAGTTCTTTGTGGGGATTTCAATATTATAAAAGATGATTCAAAAAGAAGGGGTGGCCGTCCTCATCCTTTTGCGGCTATGGAAGACTTCAACCAGTGTATTCAAAGTTGTGGTCTAATATATATGTGCTCCAAAGGCCCAAAAATGACCTGGTGTAACGGTCAAGGCAAATTAGCTCGCAGTTGGGCCAAGTTAGATAGATGTTTTATTAACATTAATTTTCTTGATTCTTTTACTAATGTTTTCTACCAGGCTTGGCGCGTACTACTTCGGATCATTCTCCTTTGGTTATTCAGATGGGGGATCACCTTTTCAGGTATGGTCCTAATCCTTTTTGCTTTCAGTATATGTGGATTGATCAAATTGATTTTTATAGGTTTGTGGAAGGGGTGTGGAAGCGTGAGGGCCTTGGTTATTGGTTAATTAATTTATCTTCTAAATTGAAAAGGGTTAAGGTGGCTTTAAAAGATTGGAATAAAAGTGTCTTTGGTAAGATGAATCATTAAAAACTTAGAGACTCGTATTGATAATTTGGAAAACCGTCTTCAAGTCTCTTTTAATGCTGAGGATGATAATGATCTCTTAGCATCCAAGTTGGAACTTTTAACTTGGATAGGTGGAGAGGATATTTGGCTTACTCATATGGCTAAGAAAAGTTGGTTGAAAGATGGGGATCAGAATTCTAAATTCTTTCATGCTTATTTGAATGCTAAGTATCATAAAAGAGTGCAGGATATGTGTTTATCTAATGGTACTGTCTTACAAACCCCTTTTGATATTCATAAAGCCGCTGTTGATTATTTTCAAAATTTTTTGGGCCATAGTAGCTCTCGTGTTCTGCCGAATTTAAGTGATATGGTTTCTCCTATTATTACTATCGAGGAGAATTTGGCTATTGGTATAGCTCCTTCCATAGAGGAAATAAAGGATGCTTTTTTTACTATTCCCATTGATAGTAGTCCTGGGCCAGATGGTTTTGGTTCTGATTTTTTCAGAATTTGTTGGGATTTTATTAAAGATGAAATTTTTGCAGCCATTGTGTTTTTTCATAGCCACATGCTCCCTAAAAGTTACATTGCTTCTTCTATTGTCTTAATTCCTAAGGTGGACAAGCCTTCTGGCTTCGATAAATTTTGGCCTATCAGCTTTTGTTTCGTGGTTTATAAGATTTAATCTAAAATTATTGTGGCTCCTATGAATAGGTTACTTTACATATTGATCCTTATCTACATCAAAATGCTTCAATTCCCTCTGTTTACTCCTGGAAATATAAGATGTCAACAACACGAGAATGTAGTGAATATAAAATCTTCAAAAACTAATTTCTTCTTACCCTAGAAAAACCAAATTGCTTCTAATTAATGACATTTTAGTAAGTTTAAGATTAGCTAAGTAATGCATATAGACAACAAAGTTGCAAGCAGTGGATTACAAGTCATGTCAAACTATTAAACATTAATTGAAATGTTCAGAGAGGATAGAATCATGGGGATTCAAGCCTATGATAACCAAACTAATCATCTAAAAAAATAAATTGTCTCAAATTGATTGAGAAAATGCTCAAGGAAGGTCAACCAAATCCAACTCAAAAATTAAAGTTGAGAAGTCAACCATGGTCCCAAGCTGTCCTTTCTAATGAGCTAGAATACCCATCACCCGAAAGGGCATGACCCGAACAACCCAGAAAAGGCTAAAGACCATGTTCCATAAAGTACTACTTTTCTTGCAAATACAACACCAATCTATTGCTACAAGTCATCACTTTCTTACATTATCCAATATGAGAACCTTCCTTAAAGCCATTGTACATACAAACAAGTTCGCTCTCATGGGTACAATGCCATCAAAAATCCTTAATTGCACCATACCACCCATGATTTGACTCATGGAATTCTTTCCTATCAAGACATGCCCACCTTCACATGACTCATATGAGCTAAACCATGATCAATGTGGACACGTGATGAGTAGCAGCAGTATCAAGATTCAAGAACCCATGGAACTTGGATGGTAAGTGGGGTTGCTACTAGCCACAAATACCTCTTTTCCAACAAATCTATGGGAAGTATATTCAAAATAATCATCAAGTGGCCTTAGTTTCATAACCTAAAGCATTGGTCTTCTTATCAATAGAGAAGCAATCCTATGAGAGTATCTTGGATTCTCCTCTATGATTGACTTGGGTATGTTTACTTTTTTTTCTCTCTGGAGACATGGCTATCGTATGTCCACAGCGTTACAACTCGAGTTTTGTTCTACATCAAATGACTCATCACATGGGTATTATGTATTAAACTTCCAAGCTAGATTATAAATTGCTTTTAACATTTACACTACGGCTACCCATCATATGACGAGCAATCTGGCTGCATTTGTCTCATCCTCGTTGTACCAAGGCAAAAGTGTCGTCTTCACTAGTGACAACCAAAGTCGCATTCCACAAGCCCTTAAGCAAGGTTGTAATGTGCGAGCTAAAAAATGTTTTGCTAAAACAAATAATTGACCGTCACAAGAATTAGATAGATTAGTTACTTAATTATACTCCACAAAAAAATCAAAATTTTATGCAATGAAATGAATTCAGCCACCAATAGGCGTCAGGGGAAACGATGAAACATTTCATGTAGTAACCAAGCATTACGTAGAAATATCCATGCAGCCAAAGTGATAAGTACGTGTAGTCCATCTGTTCTGATGTACTTTATCAGACCTGCTACCTTAGCTTCAGATAATTGAACCCCCTCATAAACTTTTTGTGCAAGCCGCATTCATATGTGATAACTTAAGTGATTGGCTCCATAATACATCTCATCTCGTGAAATATCGCTACTTTTTTTTTTTGGTCCAATAGTGACCCCTCCCATTTTATTAAAAGAAACCCTCACTTATGGCGGAGGAATACCGTGTTAATATCAAAAACTTAATTACCCCGCAACACTTATACCCAACAAGAAATAATAACAACCAAACCTGTACTAAAATTCAATCGAACAAAGCCTATTTCAATAACAACCAAGATCCGAAAAAATCCTCAGCTAAACCCAGCCTTCAGAGCTGAATCTTCAAAGACGTAAGGACGGAATATTATGACTATCAAACACCAACTCTATTCTTTTCTCCCACTCTAAATAAACTTCAAAGTCAGTTCTACCTTGAAAAGATGGTATTTTCATTTTGATGCTCTCAAGGTTCCTATCTACTTCATCTCGACCCCTTGGATTTCCCCTAAGTCCTCTTTCATGCCTAACTTCTCTATGTCTACCCAATCCAATTTCAGATGTTAGGACTTCCTCATCCTCACCAAACTCTCCATTCTCATACCCATTCTCAATATTAGGCTCACATCGTCTCCTATCTCTCCTACCTTGCAGATTTCTAATCAGGACTTCTCGTTGATCCATCCTATCCCTCACTTCACCCAACACCAAGTTCAACTATTCAAACTGTTGTTGCATGGCTTGCAACACAAAGGATGAGTTATCTTCCATCCCCTTTAGTGATTAGTCACTCCTTTGAGATATCATAATGTGCTGCACAAAAAGAATGTTAGTGGAAAAACATCACACACTCCTTTACGTGTTTACACTCGAATAATAGCACTCCACTCGTGTTTCACTCTTAATTGACTTTTTTTCCGATAATAGTCTTATACTCTCTTGCATTTTACCTCAATAGTTTTCCCGCTCAAGTTCTTTAAGAATTAGTTGAACTAAATCAAGACAATACAACATTGTATTATTTCAACCAGTAATATAGATCCAAGAAACACGAAGAAGAAATAAGGAAGGAATAAAATGACATGAGAATCAAGGAATTTATGCGAGGGAAAGAGTAATTATAAGACAAGATACCAACTATAAAACATGGCTCAATCAACAAATTTATTTCTTTCTCTTTGTTGTAACTACGTAGCAACCTATGAGTATGCTACCTTTTTTTTTTCCCGAATTTTTTTTTTAATTTTTTCTTTTCTTTTCTTTTCTCTAATTCAATCACAAACAGCAATATTCAATTGAAAATCAAGCAATTAAATTCAAATACACAAGACTTGACAATGGAATAGAAGAGAATCAATAGAACGACACTCTAAGTAATTGACAAACTTAGAGATGCAAGAAATCCTAGGAGATGCAAATTTCAGC
>QEOT01007150.1:219076-255551 GCA_003123785.1 Pterocarya stenoptera | reverse complement strand
ATTGGAAACCAAGCTCTGATATCAAATTATATGAACCAGCAGGAATGAAATCCCTTAAACCGACAATCAATTTGAAAAATCACCCAAGAAAGTCAAAATCAAGTCAATAGATGGAGAATCTAGACCCGATGAGAACTTGCTTCAAGAACGTAGATTATATTAAAATCTAGACCCGTTGAAGAACCCGTCTTAAGAACCCAAATTACAAGGAGGAACGCCACAAAGGTTGTGATTTACCTTTAATATTAAGTTCAAAAGTCTAATCAAGAATAAGAGGAGTAAACTCAACTCACAATGAAAATTCTGCTACTTATCAGCAATAAACGTCATGCTCAAGCAAGATTTTCCTCATACATTTATTACTTTTTTCTAGGCAATTTTATTGAAAGTGCAAAGGGGACAACCAAATACACAGGATGTATACAAGAAAAGGCACCCAATTAGGGGGAGAGATTTTCAAAACTATTCTAATCAGATACTAGAGCTAGCTTAGCCATATAGTTCTTTTATGGGTAGCTTAGGCTTATACTAACCTGTAAGCTTTTGATTCCTTGTGGTAGCTTTTATTTACCATGCCAATGATTAACCATGTCATGATTTGTCATTAGATAAGGAATATGGGGAAGAGAATAATTGCGTCAAGCCTTGAACCAAGAGCATCTTGATCATAAAACGTAATAGTAATTTTATAAAACAAAAATGCTACGAATATAAAATCTGAAGAGATAGATCATAGACATGACTTTCCTAACCTTCATTGTGTAGGTCGCAGTAAAATGTAATTTGTTTGCGGCATCCTGCTGAAGTAGTGTTGATGTTATATATGGTGTCGGTGGGTTTTTCCGCATTTCGTTTCGTTTAGAGCTGACCACTTTAAATTTTGCTGAACTAATCTTCCGCTCAATTTCCTTGGCCTTCGTAATATAGCTGATTGAAAACTGATTCAACTTTTTAGAATCATATTGCGTCAAGTGTGCTGGGAAAGAAAAGCCATTCACTAAACAACCTGGTCCATATTGGTTCATCTTCACCTCAATAATCCAATACTCCCGAGGTTTAAATTCATCAATTTCCATTTCCCTGACATACAAGAGCGAGCCTGGCGGATTGTACTCGCCCAGCTGACTGGCAACCAGGTAGTTTCCTCCATAATAATGGTGAAATGTTAAATCCAATCAAATAAACGAGAGCACGCCGTGCAAGATAAGCATGAACCAAGTTTACATCAATTTCTCTTGGAGCTTCGAGAGCACTTTTGATGGAGGACTCCGTTATTTCGTGAAAGACAACCCTTGCAATGTTAATGTCTTCACGTAAAGCATCCTGTTGCTGCAGCATCTCAATGATGTGCCAGGCATTAGCCTCTCCTTCACGGTCTGCATCTGATGCAAGGATAAGATTTTCTGATCTGAGAAACAAGGAAACAGGAATGAGAAAATTCAGAAACAGAAAAGCACAAGTAAGGTGGAGATAATAATGAAAAACCAGAAATAAAAACTAACAATATTAGCATAATGCATCAGCATCACTAATTATTATGAAAATGACCACGCAAAGAAAAAACACCTCAAACTTAAAATTAAACATAAGGTGATTATATGTATAACAAAAGATAAATGCTCCACTGTGCTTATGTAGTCTGTTCAATACTTCTGCTCGAGAATAGTTCAAGGTGATTGAAGGCAATGAGAACCATACCGTGCATGCAACCTTGATGCTCTACAGATGGGTCCAGGCGGCGGATGGGACCTCCCACACCATGCTAAGTCATCATCAGGCCGCACAGATCCTGACCTTGCAGCCAGGTCTCTTACATGACCATAGCTAGGCAATACTTCATACATATCACCAAGGTAGCCCTGAATAACCTTAGCCTTTGTTACAGACTCTACCACCACTACAGATTTCACAAGGGGGGAATATAGCTGTTTCAATGTCTTTGGACCCTGATTATTCAATTTGCCTCTCTCTTGTGAATTCTGTTTATATAGCTGTTTTTCTACAAGAGTCCCCATTTCTCTCATTCAACTGAGATTTTCTTGAAGCAGAACCATCAAGCACTTCCACGTGTTTTCCCGACTGAACTCTTCGGAAAAACTCAGGTGTTAGCTTAAATATTCTAATGAAATAACGGACTTAACTTTGATGCGGTTACATCATTTTTTATATAAATAAGTCAATTTGGTGATCCTACAAATTAGTAACCGCTAACCTCTAACGCCTGTGTGGAATTCTTGCATCTTTTGCCAGCATTCGGAGTCTTTGCTTGAGAAGAACTTTGGGTCCTTTTGCTTCAACTACTTCTTCTGAAGCATTGGCAGCAACTTTATGCACCTTGTTTTTCTTGCTTCTCGAGTGCTGCTTCTGTTTCCCATGAACTTCAGTGTTCTGATTATCATTTTTAACAGGAGAAATTGAAATATGTGATCCCAGCTTCGCATCCTTACTCCCATCTCCCACTAACTGTTCACTAGAAGTCATCATGTCGACATCTTTAGAGGCTGAAATATTCAAATTTGCAGCTGTTTTTTTCATGTGAGCAGCCAATGCTTTTGCTCGTTTCCCGTGTTCACTAAATGGTTGGAAGCTCAAGGACTTCCCATCACCCTCTTTAGCACGAACACCAAAGTTTTCATATATAACACAGAGGTCCAACACCAAGCCTCTTTCTAAATACTTTGAGTTAAAGCATATGAAAAGTTCAGTTGATTTTTTTTTTTTTTTAGTACTATTTTACAGGCGCAAGTGGGTTTTTTTTTTTACGGTTATCAAATTTTCTATTAGACTTGTCATTGTAGTTAAATTCTTGAAATATTTTTGGATTGGATTAAAAATATTTTTATGGGTTGAGAAAATTTATAGGACAAGTCATAGTATTATACAGTTTTGGATCGAGGTCCAAAAGTAAGAGAAAAAACCCTAGTCGTGGCAGCCAGGAGCAGTTTTTACTCGCATATCCCACGCACGTACGTCATCTACTTCCATTAGGGTCTCCAACAACGTGTATATATAGCAACCATTCACTGAGATCACACCACCTGCTCAGCAGTTTCTTCCATGACGCACGTTCCCTACCCCACGTCTCCCCATCGTTGCCTCCCAACACCTGCTAGCACAACCTCACACGGTGGCCTCATGGAGTCATCTTTGCACCCCCCGTGCCGTCCAAAAACCACACGACTGGAAATCCACGTACACCATCGTCGTCTGCCGCACCCTTGATCAGTCGCTCGAACCACCATAGAGCAACCCCGTCGCACTGCCAACCCCGTACGTTCAAGCCATCCTAAACAACCAAAGACTGCACCTTTCAGTCGTCCTCCACACCAAACGCGAAAACTAGCACCGTGCACCACTCAGTCTCTGTGGCAGGGGACCAATATGCACTGCTACTGCAACGCAAGCCCCAGCCTCCATCTCCAAGTAAATCCGATGCCACAACCAGCCCATACAAAGCCGTTCGTCCCCTGTTTTAGCCCCTGCACGACGAAAGACACTGCTTCACTACCGCCGAAGGACCTCTATTTTTGCTCCCCGAAATAGAGCAGTCTTGACTCAACCATCCCACTGCCCTTAAGCCACCGCCCACGTCGTTTGCCTCAGTCGCAAAAGACGACATTGCCGCCACTCCCAGCCACCTTGTCGCCGTTTCGTCGTGCCCTCACAGTGAGTCCCTCACACGCTGCTCTTTTTCTCTCCCTCTCTCACTCTTCGTTCGCTCTCCCTCTCTCACTCTTTGCTCTCTCTCTCTCTCTCTCTCTCTCTCTCCCCGCGCCGTAACATTGTTTTCTCACTCACACAGTACGCTGCTGCCGCGCCCAGTCACTGGCAGTCGCGCGTTGCTGAGATCGGTAAGCCCACTGCTGCCTGATTTTGTAAACCGATTTTTGCCGTAGGTTCTTGAATAGATACTAGATAGAAGAGAAATTTAGTTTGTAGACATAATCTTGCCCTTCCAGTGATGAGTATGAACTTGTGTTATTATGTTGTGCTTGATTGTACAATGGGCCGTGTATATCGAAATGGGCTGGTGAGTATTTTCGGTATGGGCCATGTATATTTTGGGATGGAGTTCACGTATTTGCGTGGGCAATATTGTAAGACCAAGTTATGGAGTAATATGATCATAGGAGTTACTCGTGTTTTTGTTTGGAGAATTTATTGTAAAAATCAAAACATTTTGGTGAGAGAAGATATTTTTGGGTTTCGACGGTTTTAGACATTAAGGGAAAATATAGAATTTTAGAACTCATTATGTGTTCGAATGGAAATATATAGAAATTACGTGTTTATTTTATAGGTGATGAGTAATTTTGTTCGGTATGATTGAGAAAAATTTCTGAAAAGTTAAGAGTCCAGGTAAGCGAAGTTCCTATGCTAGACTTTGCATAAAATAAAATGAACTAAGGTCTCTCTTGGAAAATATGCATGTTTTGTTATGAAAATAAATCTGAAACGACTTCAGTTATTTTTTCTGCATTACTCATGAAATTCTGTATAAGAATAAGGTATTTTTTCTGGCATGACTGGTATAGACATGAGCTTATCTTTGGCATTCTGTTATTGAACTGAGAAAAATGAACGAATATGAAAATTTGATAAATTTTGCATGTGACGTGAAAATGTTCTAAATCTGTTTTGGAAAATGTGAAATGATCTAAATTTTAGTACTCGGTTTTGATATGATGTGGCATTTGAAAAACCTTTGGCATGACTTTATGATTCTGTTTTGACTCACTTTCTGATTCTGATATGGTGATTTTGATTCTGTTTTGCTCTGATATGTGGCCCTGTCACAGGATATAATAGTAACCTTTGGCCCTGTCATGGGATACAATAGGGACCTCTGGCCCTGTCACGGGATATAATAGTGACCTCTAGCCCTGTCATGGGATACAATAGTGACCTCTGATCGTGTCACGGGATATAATAGTGACCTCTAGCCATACCACGGAATATAATAGTGGTCTCTACTCAAAGTGTAATCTCTTTGATAACATGGTGATTTATGTTCTACTTGGCTTTCCACATAATGCACAACCCTACCACGAGAGTTAAATATGGCCTCAGTTATGATATGATGCTCTAATATGATATGATAAGATGAAGATGTTCAGTCATGTTATGCCAAAGGAGTCTTTGAATATGAAAAGTTGCTTTCTGAATATGAAATGTTTGAAGCGCTCTGATTTTCTGATAATATGTATTTTTTATATTTACATGTTGAAACTAAAATGTTTTGTTTCTGCATTCTGAACTCTGTGAAAATGCTCATATTTACATACTAGCATATGTTTTCTGTTTACTGAGTTGTTGATAACTCACCCCTTATCTCCATAACATTTTTCAGATATTTTTATGGTTCAACTGGAGAACAAGAGTAGGTAGTATTGAAAAAGTCTGATGATCATAGATGAATGAGTGCTAAAGGTACAAGTATTTTGGAGGATCATATTTAGTAGTTTTATCTTTAGCAAGTCTTGGTATGTCAAGTTATCAATAATTTGAGTCTTTGTGGAGAAGTTATTTTATTTTTATTTTATATAGGTTTTTGTAGTATTTCTATGGAGGGACACAGATTTTTGGATCGAACAAATAAGTTAAGTATTTTCTGGAGTTTCTGTTTATTTATTATTGATTATTGGAGATGTTTTTAAGTAATAAGAGCTAACTCTCCTGACCTCCGGGAACGGGGCATTACATCATTTCTATTTGTTAAACTCGCATCTTGAGAAAAAAACCTCTGAGCCAAGCTTCCATAACTAGATAAACTCCTTCTGAAACATCTGTTTAGAGACCCATAAATAACACTATTTAGCCTCGTTTGTTTTTGCAAATAAGATGAGTTGAGATAAAAATTAAAAGTTGAATAAAATATTGTTAGAATATATTTTTTAATATTATTTTTATTTTGGGATTTGAAAACGTTGTCATTATTAGATGAGATGCGATGAGTTGAGGGGAGTTGTGAAAACAAACGAGACTTGAGAGGTACTATGCAATTCATTGTAACAATCGGGCCAGGAGAACTATGAGAAGAGGAAGAATGCATGAGAACCATGTGAAGAGGAAGAACTCATGAGAGAGGCATGGTCGTGCAAAAGGAAGAAGACAAACGGAGTTAGGGTTCCAGAGGAAAGTACTTTGTTGGCTAAGGCCTGGGATGGGCTGTGGTTATGATGGGCTTGGTGTACTTGTTGTTGAAGAGAAGTGATATGAAGTCTTGTTGTTGCGTGGGATTATTCACCTAAAGACAAAGGCCTGGGATGGGCCATGGTTACAATGGGCTTGTTGTGGGCTACAGGTTGTTTGAAGTCATAGTAGTTTAGTAATCCTTAATTAGTAGTATTGTAGCTAGGTTAGGCCATGGCCGTAACATTGGGTTTGTTTTTTACTTAATTTCCTAGTTTCAGTCTAGTAGAGTTGGCCCATGATGAGGGCATCGGTATGTAAGGGTTTATTCTATCTGTATTAGGGTTTTATCATAAAAGTATCAGAAATCTCTATTTCTCTCTTACAACTTTCTCTGGAGGTACTCACCCTCGAAGTGAGATTTGCTATCAATACAAGTTTATTTTATAGATCTGTTACATTCAGGAACCCAGGTCTTAAGTGGAAAGCATTCTGAGAACCATCAAGAGAGCTTTGGAAAATATGAGAATCTGTCCCAGCCTTGGCATGGTTAGATGAGATCCTATGTCTATCAAACTTAAGTTGAGATGCTCTTCTGTATCTGTTGCCATTACTAATGCTAAATGGAGAACACGGTAAGTAGGTGCTTGGGTTCGCACGGAGTCCCCTGTACTGCAACTGTAACAAAATGTCACATGGCTTACTAGAGACCATTCTTAGGGTTTCAACAGATGGGATGAAAAAGGGGCATTATGTGGGAAGAAGGAGGAGACGTTGTTGAGGGCTTCGGTCAAAGCTTTGAACTGAAGTGAAGTAAGTGAAGGTTGGTCAAACAGATGGCTAGGGGGCTGGGCTCAGGCCTATGGACGCTTCAGGAACGTTGGAGGCCTTTTTATTTCTGTTACTAACATTGTTAGGTAGTGGGCAGGGAGTATGTTCCCTTGAGCCCGTCGTTTATTGCTTCCTAATGTTGGATAGGCTTTCTGGCCTTATTTCGTGGGGGCCTTACATGGTCTGCTTGTTGCTTGTTGCTTGTCTATTTTGCTTTATGCTTACCATTAGCCTGACATTTTATAAGCTAGACAGTGTCCTGTGCTATTGTTTGCTGAATGAAATTACAAATTTCTTGTCATTTTCTATTTCTCTCTCATTCTCTCATTTCTAGAGGAGCTCCTTTCGAAGAGAGCAAAACCCTAGTTTCTATAGCCTTTACCTTAGGCCTTTTACAAAGTGGTACTAAAGACACCTCCTGTGAAAACTGACACTACCTTTTTACAGAGATGGAATAAAACACAAGGCTCAAGGATTTACAAGAGGGGCTAAACAACCTAAAAAAGACAATATATTCCCAATATAAAACCTAGAAACTGAAATGCTGGCCCTAAAAAGACAAATTGATACAATGCTACAGTAGTTCACAATAACCTCGGGTGACCTGCAAAGGAGAGGTCACAATCATAGCCCTGGAGGATCTTCATCCGGAGTGCATGCCCACAAGGAAGGGGGACCCGAGGCTTGTTGGTGATGTTCAGACAAGGACAGTGAGACTTGATTTTCCCACTTTCCATGGAGATGATCCAACGGGATGGATCTACAAGGCACAACAATTTTTTGTTTTCCATAATACCCTGCCACAACACAAAGTTAAGTTAGCCTCATTCCATATGGATAGGAAAGCTTTAACTTGGTTCCAAGATTGGGAAGAATCAGGACAAGCTCTTGAGTGGGATTCTATGACTAAGGCCTTGCTGGCCAGGTTTGGTCCAAGTGGGTATGATGACCCAATGGAGTCTCTGACTCAATTGCGGCAAAGTAGTATAGTGGAGGAATACAAGGATAAATTTGAATATTTATCAAATAGATTGAGGGGCTTATCAGAACAATATAAGTTAAGTTGTTTTCTCAGTGGTCTAAAGGATGAGATTAGACTAGCATTTAGAATGTTCAATCCACCCAACTTAACTACTGCCTACAATCTAGCTAAAATTCAAAAGGAAAACATGAACTTGTCCGAGAAACCAAACAGGTCTGGCCTTATGTATTCTCCTGACCCAGGTATCCTAAAAAGACCCAACCTACCCATCAGTGAACCTTCCAAAACATTTTCCAAACCAAACCTACAGATCCACAAGATAAACCAAAATCAAATGAAAGAATGAAGAGAAAATGGGCTATGTTATTACTGTGACTCGAAGTGGACACCTGGGCATAAATGCCAAAACCCCAAGTTGTACATGTTAGACGAGGTTTTGTTTGAATCTGGAAAAGAATGGGATGTGGAGGAACCTGTAGTGAGGTTGAGAACCCAGAATCTTTCAAAATAGAACCAAACAATCCCATCAACTCAGACATTTCTCTCCATGCTTTAACAGGATCCCAAAACCCAAAAACGATGCATGTGATGGGGAAGATTGGACCTCAATGGGTAACAATACTAATAAACACTGGATCAATTCACAACTCCTTGGACCCAACCGTATTAAACCAAGTCAAACTACCCATTAATCAAAAGGAAAAAGTGAAAGTGAAAGTGAAAGTGAAAGTAGCAAGTGGGGAAGTCCTCCCAAGTGAAGTGAAGTGCAAGGGAGTGTGTGTTAAAATTCAAGGCACCAGCTTTACAGTTGAAGTGCATGCCCACTTGGGAGGACTTATTTTGATCGACAATGGGAGTTCCGCCGACATCCTCTTCTAGGACGCATTCACTAGAATGGAGATCAGCACCGACAAGTTAAGACCATCGCCTTCACCATTAAAAGGATTTTCGAGAAAACCAGGACAGTGCTAAGGCCTTTTAGACAGAGAAGCTTTGCCTTCTCTCTAGAAAGAAAGAAAACCAATCCTTCCGAGTGCCGTCACTGAAGAAGAAAGTGTGAGCCTCTCCATTTCCTTTTCCTCTTCCTTTCCACTACCTATTTGTGAATATGCTTTTATGGAAGTGTTTTTCTACTGGCGCAGATTTTCTTAGATCTGCTGCAGGCAGGCCATGAACAGTCTACACACGCACCACCACGACGTTCCCCTCCCTCCGATCTACTAGGATGATGCAGAACCACACCCAAAATGTTGGCACGTGGCCCTCACGCTTGGTCTTTCCGCACATGGTCTTCATGCGTCGTCGTACTCCTACAACTCAGCTGGCTACACGCGCCGCACCAGCAGACTCCCGACCCTCTGATCCTTCAGATCGGCCAGACCCCTCCATTCCACCAGTGCGTGGTCCTCATGCACCACTCCAAAGGCATGGATTGACTTTTCCTCCGCTTCAAATCTACCCTTCCCCTACCAGTCTATCCAGATTATTGCTTTCCCTAACCGATGATCTTATGAGAGAGACTAAGGCCTTGTTTGGGTACCGAGAGTACCTCAGGTACTCTCAAATACTCTCACTACTATTCTTTACTTTATTATTACTTTTTATCTACTTTTTCTACTATTCAGTACTTTTCACCTACTTTTTACTACTATTTAATATTCTATTATTACTTTTTCACTACTATTCACTAAGGGCCTCACCAACAAATGCCTCAAAACTTTCAACTACAATGCATCCGCTTCTAGCGGTGGCTTAGTTTCAAAAGTCGTTTAAGACGGTTCCCTCTTAGTAGTGCTTGGGTAGAGACCAAGAAATTTGTTTCAGAACCCGTTTTTTTTTTCTCTCTCTTTTCTCACCACTTTTGCACTGTAGTTGTTAATATGGGGTATTTTGTTAGGGAACCACACCCCCTCTAACATGTATCATCTTTTATTTTAATGAAGTTTGCTTGCTTAAAACAAAAAAAAAAAAAGGATTTTCAGGAGAAGTTGTCCAACCGATCGGCACCATCGCACTCCCAGTAATAGTAAGGTAAGGCGCTCACGCAGTCACCACCATGACGGACTTCTTAGTAGTAAGAGCCCCGTCATCCTACAACGCTATAATAAGGCGCCTAACCCTAAATAACCTCAAGGCGGTTACCTCTACATACCACCTTAAATTCAAATTCCCGATGGAAGCAGGCATCGGCAAAATTAGAGGTGAACAGACATTGGCTCGAGAATGTTATGTCCAAGAATTGAAGACAGGGACGCCAGCAATATGAATAGCAGGCAGTCCAGGGGGTGTCCGCCACTACCACCCCCATCGCCACCGCCACTCGTAAGTGAAGAACCGAACATGGAAGTAAGGGATGAAAAGGATTTGTTGCAAGCTGAAGCGAACAAACCTTTAAAGATAGTGCAATTGCACCCGACCCATCCAACCGCCACAACAAGGGTCGGTACGAGCCTCCCACTAGAATATCGAGAAGCCCTAAAACAGTTATTGATTGAACATAGAGATATATTTGCCTAGAGCCATGGGGATATGCCCAGGATTGATAATTCAATCATAGAGCACAGCCTCTGCGTTGATCCAGAGACTAAGAAAGTACAGCAGAAGAGGAGGTCATTTAGTACAGAAAAATGCACAGCCATAGCTGAGGAAATAGCTCTCCATACGGGAGGTACATTACCCAGAATGGCTCTCTAACGTGACACTATTTAAAAAAGCCAATGGCAAATAGAGGATGTGCATGGACTTCACGAACCTTAACAAAACTTGTCCCAATGACAGCTTTCCATTCCCCCTAGTTGACCTCATCATGGACACCATAGCTAGACAACAATTTTTGAGCTTTATGGATGCCTACTCAAGGTACAATTAGATCAGAATGAACAAGAAAGATGAAGAAAAGACAACGTTCATAACCGACAAAGGACTCTACTGCTATTGAGTGATGCCTTTTGGACTGAAGAATGCCGGGGCAACATACCAATGTCCGGTTAACCGGATGTTCAAGAACCAGATTGGGAAAACTATGAAGGTTTACGTAGACAACCTACTAGTAAAAAGTAAAGAGGCCGCTCAACACTTAACAGATCTTAAAGAGTCATTCACGGTGTTGCGAAAATAGAAGATGAAGTTGAACACAACCAAATGTGCATCATAGTAAGTTCAGGCAAGTTCTTAGGATTCATAGTCTCTCAAAGAGAAATAGAAGCCAACATTGAAAAGATAGAAGCAATTATGAAAATGGCGCCGCCCCGAACCATCAACGATATTCAGCGCCTAGCAGGAAAAATAGCAGCCTTGAATAGGGTCGTAGCGCGGTCAATAGATAAATGCCTCCCTTTTTTCAAGTTCTAAACCAGGTACACCCTTGGAATGAAGAGTGTGACCAAGCCTTTAAAGAACTAAAGAAGTATTTGGCCAACCCGCCCTTATTAAAACAGCCCAATCAAGGGAAAATTGTGTACGTATACTTGGCAGTATCCCCCTAAGCTGTATCAACCGTCTTAGTAAAAAGAAGAAGAAAAAGCTCAAGCGCCCATGTATTACACAAGCCATGCTTTACAAGGCGCCAGATACCCGCGAATGGAGATTCTAGCATTCGCACATGTAGTAGCTGCCAGAAGACTACGACCGTACTTCCAAGCTCACCCCATAAAAGTCCTGACAGAAAATCCTCTTGGAAAGGTACTACAAAAGCCGAACTCCTCTAGGCATTTGGTCGCATGGTCAATAGAACTCAGCGAGTTCGATATCGGCTATAAGCTCAGGAAAGCAGTTAAAGGCCAAGTTCTCGCAGATTTCATGGCCGAGTTCAATGGGTTCCCTGTAGAGATCATGGCACCCCCTCCAAGCCAACCTTGGACAGTCTTTGTTGATGGGTCAGCATGCCGAGCAGGGGGCGACATAGGGGTACATATCGTCACAAAGGCAAAACAGGAGCATTATTGTATGGCAACGCTCACCATCAAGACCACCAATAACGAAGCAAAATATGAAGGCTTAATAGTTGGATTATCCACCACCAAGGCATTAGGCGCCAAGCAGGTAGAGGTTAAAGCAGATTCGCAAATAAGGGTAAACCAGGTCACAGGGGCTTACACCATTAAAGGAGAAAGGCTGAAGAAATACCTCAAGTAGGTACTAGTACTATGCGACCAATTCGAATACTTCTTTATAACACAAATTCCTAGAGCAGACAACTCAGTGGTGAATAGGCTAGCAAAGGCGGCGTCAGCCAAGGATGAGGTAGAGTTACCATGGGAAGTGCGAAGGAGGCTAATTGAAGAACCCGCTGTCAAGATCATGGTAGCACAAATAAGATCCTGGACACCAGAATTGGCCATTGAAATAGAAGACTATCTTAAAACAGGGAAGTTTCCCGAAGAAAAGGAAAGAAAGACTAAAAGGAAGGCGACGCGGTTTGTCAAGGTTAACGGTGTCCTATACAAGAATGGTTTTGCAACACCCTTACTAAGGTGCATCTCACCTAAGGAAGCACAATATGTACTCGCAGAGAAACACGAGGGTGTCTGTGGTAACCATTCCGATGGGAAGGCATTAGCAAGAAAAGCCATAAGGACAAGGTATTACTGGCCCAACACCTTTAAGGACGCCAAACAGTTTGCCAGAAGATGCGCTCAGTGCCAGGTGTACGCCCCAATTCTGCACTGCCAACCAGAAAATTATCATCTGTCATCTCCCCATGGCCCTTTGCCCAATGGAGAGTCGACTTAGTAGGACCATTCCCACCTGGAAAGGGTAGAGTATAACACATGATCATAGTAGTTGACTACTTTACTAAGTGGGTGGAAGTGGAAGCGGATCGGAAGCCCTAGCTACCATAAAGAAAAAAGTCGTAACCAGGTTTTTATGGAAGAACATCGTGTGCAGATTCAAAATTTCGAATGCCATAATCTCAGACAACAAGAAGCAATTCGATTCCAAGTATTACAGGGCATGGTGCCAGGAACTTGGAATAAAACTGGAATACTCATCACCAGCTCACCCTCAGGCAAACGGACAAGCAGAATCAACAAACAAATCCTTACTTGAGATCTTGAAGAAGAAATTATCATGTGAGTGGGTAGAAGAGCTACCAGGAGTCTTATGGGCTTACAAGACCTCGGTGAAAACCCTAACAGGGGAGATGCCTTTCACTTTGGCATTCGGAAGCGAAGCAATAGCCCCAACAGAAGTCGGTTTGCAAACTTACTGGACCAACCACTTTGATCAGACAGAAAACGACTAATCTCTTGCGGAGCAACTAGACCTCCTTGAAGAAGCAAGAGAAGAAGTAAAGATCCAGAACGTCCTCAGTAAGAGGAAAGCTAAGCGGTACTTCAACAAACAAGTCAAGCCAAGGTCATTTAAGGTCAACGACCTGTTCTTGAGAAAGGCGGGAGTCACTACCCAAGATGAAGGGAAGCTCAGTCCACATTGGGAATGAGCACTACATAGTAACCGCCTCCAACCGCCCAAGATCATATCGACTTAAAGGCAGTGAGGGAAGAGAACTACAACATCCATGGAACGTCGAGCACCTAAAAAGGTTCTATCCGTAGAAAACTTATCTACTTACGCATTTACATTTATTTATCTCAGAAACAATTTTCTGCTTTTTGGAATATACATTTTTCAAGATTCAAAGAAACAAAAACGGATAATTATGTGATCAATTACTACACGAACGGGCGTGGAGGTCAAAAGACCACACGACCCCCCCCCCCAAAAAAAAAAAGAATGGGCATGGAGGTCAAAAGATCACACAACCTTCTCCAAACAAACAGTCTTCGAGGTTAGAAAACCACACGACCCTCTCCAAACGAACGGGCCTGGAGGTCAGAAAACCACACAACCCTTTCCAAAGTTAGCCACCCAAAAGCTGAGTTGCACACCCGCAGTGCAAACGAACGGGCATAGAGGTCAGAAGACCACACAACCCTCTCTAAAGTTAGCTATCCAAAAGTTGAGTTACACACTCGCGGTACAAACAAACGAGCGTAGAAGTCAAAAGACCACACGACTCTCTCCAAAGTTAGCCACCCAAGAGTCGAGTTGCACACTCATGGTGCAAATGAATGGGTGTGGAGGTCAGAAGACCACACGACCCTCTCCAAAGTTAGCAAGCCGAAAGGCAAGTTGAATACTCGCAACACAACCAGAGTGGCCTTGGTAAACACACTCCTGATGCAATCAATGAAGGCATGGAGGTCAAAAGACCTTGTGCCTCCCAAGTTCACAGACAATCACCCACTAAACCCAAGTACAAAGGCAAGCCCGCGGGCTTCAAGGACTAAACAATGAATAATGCTGCCAAAGAAGAAGAAGAAAAACCCGACAACGAGCAAAGCAGTATAGGTCAACAACCAAGATGTTTGAAAGGAGTACAGGATTTACAAAAACCCAAAAACAAGGGCCCAAGAACCAAAATATTTAAAAGAAGTACAAGATAGGCAAGTGCCCCAAAACAGGGGCCCAACGATCAAAACACATTAAGACAAATTTTTCACTCTTGAGGCGAGGGACGTGGATAGGCGTCTGGCATCACGTCCTGACCCATTGAATTTGCATATTGACAGGCAGCGGCGTCAAGCTTGAAGTCTTCCAAGTTAAGACTCCTCAAGTCGATCTGAGGGTTGGCCAATAGGTGCATCTTCAGGTGTGTCAACCCCGTGACATACCTGTATCCAAAAGCCTTGTCTCGAATAGCTCTGGCGGCAGCTAGCTAAGGGTGCAGTCTAACAATTTCGTTGTCCACAGCAGTTAGCTGAGGCTCCAACCTTCCTCGCACCTCTCGAAGCTTGCTCACATCTCTAGCCAACTTGGCCATAACGTCAATCGTCCAATCTTGATGGGCATCAATCTCCACGCGATCCTTTTTATACTTGTCAAAAGCAGCCTCGACCTAAACCAACTCACCCTGCAGCTCGGTGATCTTGGTGTCCTTCTCATGGCACTCCTTCCAGAATGCCTCATTCCTCAGAGCCAGCTCCTTAGTCACCTTTTCATGCCGCTCTTCAGAAGAAACCAAAGTAGCAGTAGCCTTTTTGTACTTTCTGTTAGCATCCAACCAGGATCGCTCGGAAGAGTCCAACACCCCCTTAAGGCATAGTATCTCCGCCCAAGTGGCTGCTCTCTCCATCTACACCGCATGCAAGGCAAAGCTATCGCAGGCGTGGAGGCCCTCAACACAAAGAAGCTCGGAGCGAAGGCTGGATGACTCCTTATGAAGAGAGTCACGTCAGCCTCTAAGGAACGAACATAGCCATCGGATTGCTCCAAACAGCCTTGTAGGTAGTCCATCTTGACCTTAAGGTAGTCGTTTTCTTGCTTAGCAAAATACTTCCACCTCTCATAGACCTCCTTCTCCAAAGAAGCCCTATCCTCCATGAACCAAGACGCCAAGGCCTCCACATTCTGCACAAACACAAAAAACTAGATAAATTCTCGTACAAGCATCAAAAGGCAACTACACACAAAAAAAAAAATAATAATAAATAAAGAATGAACCTTACTAGAGCTAACATTCTCCTCAGGCTTCTGGTCATTTCCACAACTACATCTGACATAGGTGTAGAAACACGGGGGCCAGCATCTCCACCTGACTAGCGCCCCCCATCTCATTGGCCTCAACCTGCGCAGGCCTCCCCAAGCTAAGGTCTGGGGCCATGGTAACTTCAGAAGTAGACGCATACAAGACATCTTTAACACAGGCGCCAACTTGTCCCCTCACTAACTCATCTTGGCAGACTGAGTGCCCACCAACTCGATCTTCACGCCCAGCACCCACTTTAACGCCCACCTGATCTTCAAGGGCACTACCGCCCTCACTAGGGGTGACGTCCCCATCCCCGCCAAATGACAATGGAGTCTGTGAAGGGATGAACACCCTATCCTGATCTGTAGGCAGAGTCTTGCCACCCAAAATGGTTGTAGGCAAGGAGTGCAGAGAAGAGTCTAGGACCCTTGGGAGGTTGCGTTGCCGCCTACAACTTTGGTCGTAGTGTCACAAACTGCTAAGGCAGGGACATCAAGCACCCCTTCCTCAAATACGCCCAATGCAAAAGTGGTGTATCTGTCATTCAAGAACCTATCAATACTTGAAGCAAAAAGAAGGTCTTCTAACCACAGACCATCGCGGTCATGGTCCTTCACCCATTCACGAACAATATTCACACGATTTTGTTGACTATCAGTCAACTCCAATAACAAATGTTTATCATCAAGGATACACCCCCAGTTGGCAGAAACAGGGTAATCCCTTATGAGCATTTCGTCAGCGGGATACTCCTAGCCACTACCAAAAATCAAGAAAAACTTGGGCCGTTTGGATTGGAAGGCGAGTTGAGATAAATTGAGATGGTTTGTGAATAGTAGAATAAGATATTTTATTAATATTATTTTTTAATATTATTATTATTTTAAGATTAGAAAAAGTTAAATTATTTATTATATTTTGTGTAGGAATTTAAGAATGTTGTTTTGGGATTTGAACAAGTAAGATTGTTTGGTGTGGGAATTTAGGAAGATTCTTTTAGGATTTGAAAAAGTAATAATGTTTATTATATTTTAGTGTGGAAATTTGGAAAGATTTTTTTGAGATTTGAAAAAAGAAAATATTATTATATTTTGTGTAGGAATTTAGAAAAGTTGTAATGATGAAAATGAGATGAGTTGAGATGGGTTGAAATGAGTTTTGAAAGTAAACAACCCGTCCACTGTTTGGAGTTGAATTAACGCTCTTTGAAGGTCGTCAGGCTTTGCCCGCACACACGGAAGCTGTAAATATTCCCCTTTAGAGACAACACCCCATAAAACGAAAGGAATTCCTTCGTCATAAGGTCGAGGTACCTCTCTCCGAAGGGGACCAAAATGCGACAGAAGACAATGCAAGCGCACATCAGTACACGCCATTCTTTACTATGGAGATGGGCAGGAGCTAGCTTCATGAAATGTAGGACATTGCATACTGGGTGGATGAAAGGGAAACGAAGCCCATGGGTTAGGGTGCAAACTGTTCAGGCTACATCCCCGCCATAGCCCTCCTAATCGATGTAACGCCCCCAGATTCCGCTTGGAATTGGACCGACATCTGAAACATCAAGACATGCAACACAAGGTTACTTGCCCCCGTTCATGACATATAAGATGCAATATTCCTAANGTGACGCCCCCAAATTCCGCTTGGGATCGGACGGACATTTGAAGCGTCGAGACATGCAACACAAGGTTACCTGCCCCCGTTCATGACATATAAGATGAAATGTTCCTAACATGCATCTAGCATTATGCAATATTCGCAGCGGATAATTTTTTTCTTTAGCAAGACTATGCACCAAACTGAAAGTATCCCAAATACTTAAAACATNAAGATCACAACACTAGTCCAAAATAGTTGCGGTCAAAAGAGTGCTGGAGATTGAACTCCACAAGTACAAGTAGTAATCTGAGGTAACTACTGTACTAGCATCTACGTCGCACCATTGCTTAGTAGACCATTTCCAGTTGGTCGATTCTCTGTTCTCCTTCAGATCCTGTAACAAGATCTACCATTCAGGGGGAATGATAGTTGAGACTACCACTGTGAGATTTGATTACAAATTTTAGCAAGTTAACAAAAAAACCTTCACAGAGGTTAATGATGCATGCATGGCAGTAAAAACATGAATGCATAATCAAAATCATATGTAATTATAACATAACTTGACATACAATATAACATAGCTGACATAACTTAAACTAAAGTATGAACTGAACTTGACTTGCTTAAATTGAACTGGACTTAAACTGAGACTTGATTTGACAAGAACTTGATCTAAGACTTAACTTTGTATGAACTTGAACTGACTTCTTTAATTGACATGAACTTGAACTTGACTTCTGAAACTTAACTTAACATGAACTTAAACTTAAACTGAAACTTAATTTTGCATGAACTTGAACTGACTTCTTTACTTCACATGAACATGGACTTGAATTCTGACAATTAAAATGATTTCGCCAGTCATTTAGTAAGAAATAGTGAACAATCAGAATGATTCCACCCAACATATTCTGTCAGAAATACTCAGACAATCAAAATGATTCCATCATGAGTATTTTAAATCATGTATCCTAACAATCGAAATGATTACACCAGGAATACTTAGTAATACTCTGACAATTAGAATGATTATGCCAAGAATATCTGCATAACTGAATTTAAATTGAATTCTGACAATCAAAATGGTTTTTCTAGAAGTATTTTGCTTGAATTACAAATGGAATGCTCAGACAATCATAGTGATTACATCGTGAGCATCCTAGACATAACTAACTTGACCGTAACTCAAAAGCTATTACTTACTTGATATAGGAACATTTCGTAACATAGCATAATATGTAACAAACCACATACTGAACATAACATACTTGCAACAGTGAATATTATATGACATGGCATACATCTAACAGATGTCATACTTAAAAGGATGTACTTGCAATGTATAGTAAAACGTGAAAGAATATCTTACATAACATATGCATAATTCATGACAGAATAAATTATGTGTGGCAGATAAATATGTAATGACTTGGCATGGCACATAAGATAACATACATACATACACTGTAGTTCCTTTACTTGTCACCCATACACATTAAACTGATAATAAGTTAAAGCTAACTTATCTTTGTCTTCGCATTTCTAGACTAAACTCAAGTGCAATCACGAGAAACTGAAAATAGTGATTTTTAAAAGTTGAGACTTAATTACTAACAATTAAAGATATGAAAAAATATCAACTGAGAGTAAAATGGTAATTTTACTCTCTACATATGAAAAAATGAACATTTTACCCCTAACTAAGGATTTTGAATCCTAACTCCAAAAATCACCAAAATTTATATACCTCATGTAAATTTTAACTTAAACTCAAATATCAATTCATAAAAATTTAAAACTAAACACAACTATTAAACTAAAAGATCGAAACTCACATAGGCTATTTCCCTTGATTTTTGTTGCAATTCCTTCAATTTTCAAAATTAATGATTAAACCAAAAAATTTCTTCTAATATACTCATAAAATATTCCTAAGAATAATCATGTTATGAATCATGAACAAAAGTCATCAAAATCACTAAAAATATTTTTTTCTAATTTGTTTTGATCAACTTCTTGATCCAAGACTTAAAAAGATGTTATTTTCAAACCAAAACATCACATGATTTAAAAATGTGTCCTAAAACATATCTAAGCTTTAAACTTAAGATCACATGGTTAAAAATTAACCAAAACATGAATTTAGCTAAGAACATCGTCACTTTGGCTTAACAAAATATCTCTTTGCATAAAATTTTATATCTTTGAAACTAACATAAAATATTTTCAAAAAAACATTCTAACATGTATATAAGAAACTTATGATTCTCAAATAAAAATATCAAAGCCATTGGAATAAGATTAAATCATAAAAAATTTAAACTTTTTCAAAACATAAACTGTTTTTCTTCTTCCAATTTCTAAGTTTCTAGATTTAAGAAAATCTTTCATCAAAACTTTTAATCATGCAACAAATCCTCAATGAACATTCATAAACACATGCTAACAACACTCCATAAAATTTTTGAACAAAGATATATCCATTAGCTTGGTCAAAAATTCTAAAACATAACATCCTCTCCAGTTTCATGCCCAGAATAATCTTTTTATGGTTAAAAACACTTTTTGATAGATCAAATGAGTCTGGAATGAGACTAATAAGATATACACGGAAACTAAACTCAAAGACAAACAACTTTTATGAATGAGTCATCGTGTAAAAATACTTACAAATGGTCTAAAATCTCCAAGCTAAAAAATCCAGAAATCTACCCAAGAGCTCTATTGAGTTTCTCTCTAAGAACAGGGTGAAGAAGTGATAAAAGCGAGTAAAATGTGCCTTACATGACTTTAGACTTCTAGAGGGGGAAGTTATGGGCTTGAATGACCCTTGATTTTGGCTACATGACATAAAGTGGAGAATAGTGATGGGCAAGGACTGCCTGCAGCAGTTGTGAGGTATGGAGGTTGATGGGTTGAATTTTTTCTTCACATCAATACACTATTGAGTGCAGCCAAGGGCAGTGAATGGCCTGCCATGTGGGGGAGGAAAATTTTTCAAGAAGCTTCATCAAGATAGCCAAATTGGTGGGCCTCAACCAAGTGGGCTCTAATTTGGGGTTTAAATGGGGTTTGGTTAAAGTTTGAGATACTATAAAGCTCAAATACAATTTTTTTTTACTCAATCAAATTTTCAAGGTTTAAAAGGTTGGATAATGATATCATAACAAAGATTTGATTAATTAATAGCATGTGAAAGTGATTTAATCAAGTGATTAAACACAATACTAGAAATTAGATTAAAAAGGATTTGGAGGCCAATTTTAGGGTTTCGGTTTTAACCAAGATTTTAGGATTTTGATTGGATTCCAACCATTTAAGGTTTCACTAGGATTGAAATCCTTTTTGATCTAGCACAATTTGATAGATCAGATGAAAAAATAAGGTTTTACTTAAGTGGCATGATCTCTCACCCTGATTTTCTTCACAAATTTATCTAATGATTCCTCTTTGTGCCTAGAGTCTCATACTATTCATTATGTATGGCTAATATCTTGTCAATTGTCCAAATAAAACTTCTCTAACCTAATTTGGATATTCTACATTATGATTTTAAAAACACTGCACTAAATCTACTTATCGAGGTTACTATTCATTCCAGAAAAAATGCATAATAAACATAATATTGAAAAATCCTAAATATTCATATTAACCTTTAATGAAAATTGTTTACCAAAATTTAATCCCGAAATGCCCCTAAAACAAATTTCACAATTCAAACAAGTATTTCGTCCGAAATTATGAAAATGAGTTATTACGCTATAAAATTATAAATAATCAACAGAGTCTAATAGCGTAGACCAAAGCACATTTTGAGACTTCTAATTACCTCAAATAATTAAAATCATATTTTTAGTATCATAGTGAGTAATAATACTAATTATGTTGACAAACTAAAACCAATGTGATTTGTAAATTCATGAAAACTCCATAAGTTTTCATGAAATTCCTAAAATCAATAGAAATTCTACCATTGAATTTTTAGCAGACTGTTACATATAGGGATCTCATAGATGACGCCAAATGTCATTTTGGGTTGGGTTCCAGCAACTAGGGTCTTCAGGCCTTCACCTGCACACTCAAATAAAACTCGGAGGAAATGGGGCCACGGTAGAAGTTGGGGAATCTTTGATGCCAAAGTTAACAAATCACTTTAAGACTTTGTGAGTAAGTTTAGAGAGTTTAGAGAAAGTTCTTCCTACCTAGGGTACTAGGATACTGGGTGCCACAGCTCTTGTCTGCCTCTATGAGGCCCAGTCCTTTCAACTGTTCAATTTAGTTAGAATTTTTTAAATTGGCGTGGCTTCTGAGGCACTACTATTAATACGGCATGACTTATTGACTTACTTTTTTTATCGACTTTCCTTGTTAGTCCCGCTTCCATGTCTCATGTCAGGAAGTCAAAAAAGATTCCCTACCTTTCTTGTCTACCTATCTGCACTTAGTAGTAGGATACCTTTAGGGGTGTCAAGGCAACGATTCCCATTAGTCCTTACCGTCTGCAGGTCGCTTTACAGATAGGTTTTATTCATGGCCAAGTATCTCGCAGAGTCCCACCAATTCCCTTTAGGTGAGGATCGTTGGACTCGATTGAGCTTAGTTGGGGTCCCTGTCTACCCGCTTACTCCCTAATGATGATCCCTCATAAACTTAATAGTAGGATCAATTCGAAAAAATACCGTTATAATATGTATGTGTGTCTGTATATATTTATGCATGCATGTATGTATGTATCTATATTTGTGTGTGTTTGTATGTATGTATGTCTGTGTGCGCGTATGTATGTTTATGTATGTACGCGCGTATGTGTATGTATGTGTATATATGTATGTATGTGTGTTTATGTATGTATTCATATGTATGTTTATATGTATATGTGTGTGTATGTGTATTTATGTATGAATGTATGTATGTATGAATGTATGCATCTATGTATGTGTGCATGTATGCATGTATGTATATATATGTGTGTATATATATAGATGTATTTATGTGTGTGTGTGTAAATATGTACAAACTTTCTCGTTTCTCCTCCATATTACCTCCCTCTCTTGCGTTACTGGGTCCTATATGCCCGCTATTACTAAGTCCTGCTTCATTTTCTGGTCTGTTGGTGGTTATTCTTAATGTTTCATCCTCTTTTGGGAGAGTTTCCATTTCAATGGCTATGTATGCATGCATGTATGTATGCATGTATGTATGTATGTGTGTATGTATATGTATGTTTATGCATGTATGTGTATGTATGTGCATGTATGCGTGTACATATGTATTTATGTATGTGTGTGTGTATACCCCACCACTTCTAGGACTCACTTTCTACGAATTTTCTCGTTTTTCCAACATGTCACCTCCACTTCCAGCATTTCTAGACCCTACGTGCCCACTATTACTAAGTCCCGCTTCATTCTCTAGTCTGTTGGTAGTTATTCTGGGTGTTTTATCTTTTTTTAGGAGAGTTTCCATTTCAGTGGCTATGTATGCATGTATGTATGTATGTGTGTATGTGTATATGTATGTATGTGTGTGTATGTATATGTATGTTTATGTATGTCTGTGTATGTATGTGCATATATGCATGTACATATGTATCTATGTATGTATGTATATGTTTGTATGTATGTATGTATATGTTTGTATGTATGTGCATATGTGTATGTATGTACGTATGTATGAATGTTTGTATGTATGTTTGTAAGCATGCTTGTGTATGTGTATGTGTGTATGTATGTATGTATGCATAAATGTACGTATATGCATGTTTATATATGTGTGTATGTGTGTGTATGAGTGCATGCATGCATGCATGTACGTATGTGTACATGTATGCATGTACATATGTATGTATGTATGTATATATGTACATATGTTTATATGTGTATGTATGCCTATAGTTATTAAGGTACACGAAAGACATGTGAAGTCTATAGGTAAAATGTGATTGTTAATGTCTTGTTTTATACCCCTTTGGGCCAAGTTCCAGCAACTAAAGTCTTTAGACCCTTACCTACACACCAAAAGAAAACTCAAAGAAAATAGGGCCTTGGCGAAGGTCAAGGAATCTCCAATGCGAAACTTAATATATCATCATAAGAGTTTGTGCGTAACTTTAGAGAGTTCTTCGTACTTGGGAATCAGTTTTTATACTAGGACTCACAGGATGGTACAATTCGTGTCCACCTTCATGAGGCCCATGTCCTTTCAATTGTTCAATTTAGTCAGGATCTTTTAACTTTGCATGACTTTTAAGATGCCATCATTAATGTAGTATGACTTTCTGACATACTTTTAGTCGACTTTTCCTATTAGTCCCCCTTCCATGCATCTTGTTAGGGAGTTAGAAAGGGTTCTCTACCTTTCCCACCTTCCTATCTGCACAACTTCTTGAGAGTTGGATATTATTATGGGTGTCTAGACAACAAGTCCCATTAATTCTTACCGACTACGAGTCACTTTACAGACAGGTTTTATTCATGGGCCGAGTATCTAGTATAGCCCTACCAATTCTCTTAAAGTGAGGATCGATGGACTCGATTGGGCTTGGCCAAATTTTCTAACTGCCCATTGAATCCCTAATGATCCCTTATGAGCTTATTAGTTCAATTGAAGAAAATTTTGCTTACAGTCTGTATGTATATCTATATGTATTTATGTCTATACGTTTGTATGTATGTATGTTTATTTGTGTGTGTTTGTTTGTATGTATGTTTGTGTATGTGTATATATGTGTACATGTATGTATGTATGTATGTATGTATGAATGAATGTATATATGTATGCATGCGTGTGTATGTAGCATGCATGTATGTGTGTATTTGTGTATATGTATGTGTGTGTATGTATATGTATGTGTGTATGTGTGCATGTATGCATGTACATATGTGTGCATGTATGCGTGTACGTATGTATGTATGTGTTTATGTGTGTATGTATATGTATATATGTTTGTGTATGTATGTATTTATATATGTGTGTGTATACCCCACCATTTTTTTTGTGTATGTATGTATGGTAGCAAGAGACAAAACACATCTGACTGCAACAAGTGAGAAAGTTTCAAAAACAATCTAGGCCTTCCTTTTAAGTATACCCTTTTCTACTCTTACTCATAATGGTTCTAGATTTTTCCATACTATGTAGATGATCATTCTAGGTCTACTTTTAAATCAAAATCTGAAGTTAGGATTTTATTCATTTCTTTTTAAAATCTCATTAACACAATTTGGAACAAAAATATAGTATATAAGTGATAATGTCTTAGAATTTGAAATGATGGAACTTTTTTTTTCTAAAGGGATCATTCATCAAGTCTCATGTGTAGAGACACCTCAACAAAAGTTATAGTTGAATGATAGCATCAACACTTATTAAATGTAGTAAGAGCATTAAAGTTTTAGTCAAATCACTACAAGAAATAAGGTCTTTTTGGGCGATTTTTTGTCTGTTGAAAATAAAATCGCCCCAAAAACTCTTTATTTGCAACTATTTTTTACATCATCATTGTTTTTTTACATCATTTTGAAAAATATTCTTTTGCAGCGATTTTATTACTTTTTACGACAACCAAATTGGTTGCAAAAATAAAAGACATATTGCAGCAATCTGTTGTTCGATGGGATTGCGAAATTGGCCTTTTGTAGTGATTTTTTAACTTTAAAAATCACCACAAATAATAATCAAACCTTTTTCAACGATTTTACAATTGTCGCAAAAAAATTAGATCTTATTTCCGGCAATTTCCAAATCACCGCTTAATATCCAGTGCAAAGTTGGGAAATCACGAAAGAGAATTTACATTTCACTTTTGCAGCGACTTTTTGACTTTTTATGGCAATTTGTGTCATCGCAACAAAGTATTGTTAACTGTTGCAGCATTAAATTTTAGTTGATTAGAAAAACCGCCGCAATAGATAATATTTACAGCGAACATTGTCACCGTAAAAACATATTCGGCCAATTATAGCTTATTAGCGGCGAATCAAAACGCTAGAAAAGCTAATAAAATTAAAGCCCCCGCTTTAGGTTTTACCCTCATTTCGTTCCCTCCAACCGTTCTCCCCCCTTCCCCCCTCTCTCCCCAATCCCTCTTCTCCCTTAAACCTTCATCGCGCACAGCCGACTCCAACAGACCCACCATGCCACCGCCACCTCACCTCGACAGCCACCCCCTCCTTCTCCCCCAGCCCCCACGTCAATCTCTTTTTGGCCTCACCTCTCTCTCTTTCTCGAATTTCTCTATATCACAGCCACTGGGGGCGCCGTTCGCCACTACCCAAACCTCGACGTCGTCGCCAATCCTTCGTCGGAGCCCCCTTTTCCTCCATGCCTAGCCCGGCAGCCCTAGGCCCTCCTTCTCTCCCTTGCTCTGTTCGCAACCCACTGCCACCAAATAAGGAGGAGGCACGGGGAGTAGGGCAGATGAGGCATCCGAGGCTGGCCAATTTGATTGGGTATTGTTGTGTTTGCTGTGATTTTCTATCTTGCTTATATTTTCTTTCATAGTTTGCATCTTTCACCATTATGTTTTCCCGTTTGAAGATTCGTAAGTTCGTATAGATTGAAACGGCTCTCTGTTTCTTTGCTACCTCTTGTATCCACATTGATTGAAGACAATTTTAGTAAATTTAAGCTTGATGTTGAGTGAAACTTCCCTTTCTCTTGCACGTAAATGTACAATCAACATTATTCTGACTTCACGAGTGTATTGATTCTCCATTGAGTTCTTTGTTTTTGGGGATTTTGGATAAACTTGGATTGGAGCAACATGTATTATATTCAGGCATGGAGACAAGGAACATGAGCGGTGGCTTGCAAAGAAATTCCTTGCTAAATTAGTGGTTGGCCAAGTGATTGTATTCTAAAGGAATGAAGTTCTTGTTCTAGATTTCTAAAACAATTCAAAGATTATATTATTTGTGAAGTAATCAAATATTTTCTTAAAAATTCAAAAAGCATAGCCTGAGTACACCTTCTATGTACTTCTTTATTGAACTTAATGAAGCAAAGATTTTAGGAGTTGGTTTAAATGTTTCTTTGTTCCAATTTGATAAAACGTGCTCTTTTTAGGTTTTTACACATATTGTGGTTTTGAATTGTTTTGGATTTCTTAAGGTATTTAGGGTACATTTTTGTGTTATTTATGGTATGTGAACAGAATTTTTGTTGTTCCTCTTATAGGTGAGTTTCTAATTTTCTTTAGATTTTTTAACTTTTTGATTATCTAGGAGTTTTGTGCCAATTAGGTCTTTAGGTGCTATAATTTCACTGGAATTGATAATGATACCTTATATGTTGGTGTATATTTTTTATATGTTTGGATTTCTTCTTGGATCCAAATGTTGTAGTGCTCTAATATAAGCAAACATTCATTCAGATTTATTCTTGGAGATATGTAGAAGTTTTGTTATTGATTGTCTCCTTTTTTGTTCGGTCTAGCTTTCTAATATAACAAATCGGTTATATCCAATGTATGAACCTTGTTAGGTCTCCTTTTTTGTGAGCTTTTCATTCTGAATTTCAATGTATGAACCTTGCATAAATCAAATTTTTTGAGTTTCTGCTATGATGATAAGCTTGTATTTGGCTGCTTGGAAGCAGAATTGATGCAAGCTCATGATGTCTAATAGAAAAGTTATATTCTTTTGCATGCCATGCGATGGTATAAATTTCCAATTAATATTTTAAATCAATATATCTGCAATTTTGGCTGCTAAAGCTTTTGTGGCTCCATTTGAATTGATGTTTTATGAGATAATGAAGCATATATACTAGTTGGACATATTATCTCTTGTTTGGAAATTGTTTCCATGTCATATATATATGTGATGTTTAGTGATTAAAGTTAGTTTGAAGTTATACATTTATGTTTGTTCAATGGAAGGTCTTGAATTTTGTTATGTAATATAGAATATGAAAAGGTGAATGGAACTTGAATGAATACATATTGTGTAGTATTTTTGGGCTAGCTTTTGTGTAGGAATGGAGGAAGGGCTTTTTACATTGAATTTGAATTAAATTATGTAGCTTGGCTTGATGATTTAAATTTTAAATGGGCGTTTGGATGGAATGTGAAGTTCTTGGATCTTTGTAATGAACTATAACGTAAAGCATGGAAGCTCACTTAGAGGCTTACTTTGAGAATTAGATATTAAATGGAGTTGTATTGAGAAGATGCAAGGGATGTGTAGAGCCATGGATTAGACGTAATAAGTTGGAAATATGTGACTTTAAGGAATCCTTGATTATGGCTCTGAAGTTAAGAGTATGTAGCGAATGGAGCATGAAGTTTGTTTAGAAAAAATGGTGAGGCTATGGATTAGTTGTGATGACCCTAGCTTGCCTAAACATGGCCCATAGATTCTATTCTTAGTTGCCATGGCATTTTGGGAGCTCTAGTTATTTTGGAAAGCCTTAGAGTATTTGATTTAGCAACTTGAGCCCAAAAGGAGAGTAGCCCTAGAATGCCTTGTAAATTTCGGCCGTATTTAGAAACCCAAGCCCAATGGCTTTAGGTCCATGACCCAAATCTTAGTCACTAGTGCCATGTGTCATGCATGTGTTGCACTATGAATCTAGACTTGATAGTGGGATAAAGGGGAGAGAGAAGTGTAGGGAAGCACCAAGAGGTGGCTAGCACGCCTACCCTAGAGAAATTGCCACTTGTCAATATTCTAGAAACCTTCTAGAAGAATCAAGGGACAAAAGGAACCTAGGAAGATTAAGGGATTTTCAGCCAACCCACTTTCCCACATGCCTAGACACTGTTTTGGCCCAATTTTGAGTTCTAAGATAGATATCTTGGAAATGGAAGCCTAGAGAAGAGAAATAGAGTTTTTCTAGAAAATCTGCATGGGAAACCGAATGGGGGGCACAAAGGATTTCTAATTTGGTCAGTTTTTTCCAAGTATCAAGCATGCACTAAGCTTCTAGAAGATTAGATGAAGGGACTCTTGTATCAAAGGACAAATATGCCCTTAGGGTTTCGGCTAACACACTCCCAAGCACCCCTTTCACTTGCCACTTGTCACTTAGACTATTCTTATACCAATGGCACATGAGGAGTCACCTAGGACCTAGATGTGAAAGTGGATGAGAAAAATGAGGGGACATGGTTTCGGGAACCCCCATGGACTACACAAGCACCAACGAGATTTTTGTGAGTTCCAAGGAGTTGTACACACCACTCACCCTCCCAAGCACCTCCACCTCACGCCACTTGTTCTTAGTGAAGAGTTCTAAGAGGATTTTGCATAGGAAAGACAAATGTGAGATTTTCTAAAGAATTTACGTTGGAACACCAGAAGAATTTCTGATTCCTAAGCCATATGCCGACTCAAGGTTAATTTCTGACATTTTGCCATTTGTTATTCATGCATTAGTAGAGGAAAAGGTTCTAGAAGGGAGTGGAAGAGAAAATGCACGAGAATTACCTTTGTACCCCTAGGATCTTGGCCACCACATTGCCACATGTCATGTTTTAAGTTCTTGAAAAGCATAAGTGGGAGAGTCACCTAGGGAACATGCATAGGAAGAAGAAGCTTCTTGCTTAGGGAAGAGCAAGGGACACGCATGGGGAAAAGGAAAAAATGCATGGGAAAAGGAAGAGACACATGGGAAAAGGAAGAGGCGCATGGAAAAAGGGAAGGATGCATGGGGAACATGCACCCAAATCCTACATACCTTTTGCTAGTTAGAAAGCATGCACAAGTCTACAAGGTTCAAGCCTAGGGTTAGGATTTATCAAATGTCAATTTTGCCCTAGAGGTTCATTGAATCTGGACCATATGGGGGAGCATACCAAAGGAGTCTCGTAGGATTTCTAATTTTGACAAGATGTCATGCCACATGTCACCCATGCAAAAGATCTTAGATTTCCCAATGAGAGACAAAGGAGGGGCTTTGATACATGGCGTCCATGCAAGGATATTCTTAGATTTCCTATGAAAAGCAAGGATGAGGGATATTTCCAATTTCCAATGAGCCACGCCACTTGGCAAGATTATTCTTTTCAATAATACTTTTGTGTTCCCTATAGCCTAGAAGGCGCCACTTGTCCTTCATGCAATGGGTTATTAGCAACCAATGGGATTTTGCTGGAGAATTCTGTATAAAGTGAGAGGAGCCAAGCGCGCAAGGGCTTTTCTCTTTTGCCATTCTCGGATTTTACATACTCTCATTCTCTCCACACTCTCTTATACGACCACTTAGAGATTTCTTCCACTTTCTTACACTTTCCTTCAAACCAAACAAGGGAGGCTCGTTTCAAGAGAGGATTTCGACACCATCAAGGGTAGACAAGGTAAGGTTCGGTTCTCTCTTAGTTTTGCACACACATATCACATATTCAACTCAAGATGAGATTTGAACCTCAAGGGAGTTCGACTATGGTGAAGCACACACAACTTCCACACTTACTCATAGGATACGAATTAGGGTTTTCTAGAAGGGTAGAAACCGAAAGTTTGAAGGAACAAATCTTCTACACATTCGGCCACACTCCTGTATTTTCACACTTATTTGACATTAGTCGAAGATACAAGGAAGTTAAAGGGTTTCTTGATTTAAAACCCTAGAAGCCGATTGGTTTGGGACTTCTTAAGCCTTAGTGATAACCCTAGAAACCCTCACACACTCAAGAATATGGATTAAGGTTTTGGAACCCTATTTTTACAAGTTATATTTTGATTTACAGCTTGCTATTTGTTTCACTTCATGGATTTTTGTAAGTATACACTCAACTTACTCTTGGTTAATACTTTTATATATTTGTGTAAATCCTTTCATTGCCATGTTTGCTTTCATTGCTATTTCTTGATTACTTGTTTGATTATGCTAATATGATCTTGTATAAATCTATGGAAGAAATTATATGCTTTGAAATTGTGATGAAAATGCCATAAAATATTTCTATGAGTTTCGGTTTTTACTTGATTAAGGTTGATGGTTTATGCAACATGATGTTTCGGCTTGAATATGTCTTGGATGATTCAGACCTTAGCCAAATATTATGATTTCATGCTTTGTTTTACTATGCTTTGATTCCTATGTTATATGCTTGACGATTGGAACATGTTTAAGTGATGAATTTCATGATTTTTACCCCTATGTGTTTCGGCCTAAGCATGTTCTCATGATTCCAGGAATGTGTTTGGATGTTTCATGTGTTTCATTTTATCATGCCATGAATTGAATTTGTTATACTTGGTTACTTCATGCATGACATTCCATATGTCATATGTCAAGTATAAGTACAGGTCTTAAGTTCCATGTCACATGCATTTGGGGAAAATGTTTTCAAAGAAAAGTGTTTCTTTTTAAAGAAAAGAGTCTAAATGCTTTATCACGACCCCAAGTGCTAGGACGGGGGAATGTCCTAGTAGAACTCATCTGTCTACTCTGGAGTGCTTAAGAATGGAATGGTAACCCCTGGGTCAACGAAGAATAGTCGACGAGCCCCGAATGAATTCCTTTTAAAGGATGCCAGAGCGAGGAAGCACCTAACGCTAGTGGGTGCATAAGGGATGTAATTCGACGATGTAAGGTCGAGTTATTATGAATCTTTGCTTATGACGTATTCATCACGGCGTATGGACCGTTGATGGTGCGATAACTAGCAGGAACACGCGGTGCAAGGAGGGGAGCCGTGTTGTGTTCATCCTATGAACAAGAATAAGAGCTCATAAGATAATGATCACTTGATAAAAATCTCGTGATATGATAAGGATCACTCGATGCAAATCTTGTGATATGTTCTGAGAAGAAAAGTTCTGATTAAGATCAACGTGAAAAAGGTCAAATAAGTTTTCTAAAAATATTAAAGTCTCTATTACAAGTCTTTTGAAAATGGTCAAGTGCATAAGTCAAGTTTTGGTCAAGTCATATGTCAAGTACATGTTCATGCACGCATTTCATGATATACCTCTTGTATGCTTGTGTTAACTATTGTATGTTGCGTGTTTACTTGCTGAGATTTATCGAAATCTCATTGTAGTAGTTTCTACTACCATTCCCAACTAGGAATGGTAGAAGTTTTTACAGGACCAAGAGTATCGAGTCATGATGATGATCAAGGCTAAGGATGTGCTCAACTCGAAGAAAGAATGGATTTAGTCATGACCTACTTGGAGATAGCTGAGAATAGAATGATGTTTTAGTGATTTCTTTGTTAAGGTCTTTTCAGACAATACTTGTTATGTTAAAGTGTAAACAAGGAGCTTGATACTCCATTGCTAAAAAGTGTGATTTAATGCTATGAATGAAGAAGTTGGGATATTAGTTTATTCTGGTACAACTTTTAAATGACTTATTCTACTGCGATTTATTGCATACAACTAATATACATAGGTACATTGCATCTTATCTGTCATGTACGAGGGGTATATAGCCTTGTGTTGCATGTCCCAGCGTTTCAGTCACCATCCAATCCCAAACGGGGGTTGGGGGCGCCACATTAGTTATCTAAGTTAAGTCTCTGATTCCTTATTGAGATTGATGTGCTAAAACCTATGTTTCAAGGTTATGAACCATGGTTTGCAAAAGTGTTGTAATGGAGTGTCTAAGAGTACCTATTGGTGTAAGTAATAAAGTCATGTATGTTATAAGGATGTTTTTAATGAAGGATGCCACAAGCCTTGAAGTTAAGATTTGGATTTCTTGAATGTTATGTGTTACTATGTAAGTGAAATCAAAGATGAAATGAAAGTTAAAACAAAATTATTTAAATGAAACAAAAGAATATATGCATGAAGACATAAATGAGGGGCCAAATGAATGTTATGAAGTTTTGGTACCAAATAAATTGGTAGATTGCAACAACGGGATGACTCACAAGGTGATTCATTTGGTGTCAATAAGTGGGCTTGCAATAATAGTATCACAATTTTGGTTGGTTTTGTTGATTTTTTTTTTAATGCTAATATAATTTTATATTCTTTTTTCAGTTGTCAGTTTTAATTTCTAATATTGTATTATGTGAAATTGCATGATGTTTGAAATACTTTTATCTCTGTTTTTTCTTTCGGCTTGGGTGTGGGGAGGGCTATTTTCTAAATGAAGTGTTGTGTTTGAAACATGACACTACTCATTCACATTTTCATTTCAAATTGTGTTTGAGGTAACTAGTTTTTCGTAATATGAACATTCTTCTATTATTTTTCTTATTTCTAATTCTTTTTTTGCATATGGACAGGAATGGCCTATAGATGTTAATCTAAAATTTGTTGTAACCACATGTACGAAAACTTGTCACTTGGTGTGATGATTGTGAGCACCCTTTCACTTTTTATTCTCCCTTTCACTCTCTTTCTTGTTTGGGTGTTTTTTTTATTTAATAGTTTGCACATGTATTGAGTGAAGCTAGGTAATGTGAAAAAAGAAAAGATGTGGGAATCAAATCTAGAGATTTTCTGGGTTATAAGGTGGTGTGGTTGTATAGTTATTCATTATTGTTTGATATAAATACTAAATTGCAATTTATATAGCTTGAGCTTTGTGTGGCCATCCAGAAATTTCATAGTGAATATAATTGGAAGTGTATTATATTTTTTATTTATTCTATTTTGTGCAGTTTTTTTTATTTTTTGAAACATCATTTCTAGCGAGTACAGTTCGCCAGAAATATTTATTTCGTCATATAAACTTATTTGCGGCGACTAAATATTGTCGCAAATATTTTTGCAGTGACAATTACTCGCTAGAAAAATATAATTGCAACGATCATTGAAAATCGTTAAAAGAATATCAAGGCTTTTCCGACAATTTTTTAACTTTTTGCAATGATATTTATCGTTGCAATTGACTTTTCTCAACGATTTAACATTAAACAGGAAGGCCTTTTCCAGCGATTTTTTTGAATAATTGCGGCGTAAAAAAATCGCTGGAAAAAGTAACTATTTGCGGAGATTTTTGTAGTTCGCTAGTTTAACTTATAACTGAGCAAACAATTGCGACAAACATTCGGCGCAGTAAAAATCGTCAAGAAATATCAAATCCGGCAATTTTAGGGGTTATTTTCGACGATTTTTAGTGCCGAGAAATACTATTTTTCTTATAGTGAATGTACCCTTAAATTTTTGGAGAGAATGAAATATTTCTGTTACTTATCTTATAAACCGTATTCCATCCCCAATCCTAAACAATAAGTCTCCACACAAGATCCTTTACAATTTAATCCCATCATATAGTCACTTGAGAATTTTTGGTTGTTTATGTTATGCTTCCACCCTTACCTTAAAACAGAACTGATTATCCATGAGGAAACCATTTTGTTGCATCATTCCCACATCTCCTACGAAGGATTTGTCAGATTAGGTCGAACAATTGACCCATTTACAAACCCAATTTTATTTTTTGCTTTCAAAGTCATATGATGGAATTTAAAAAATTTACAATTTCTGAGGGAGAAATAATTTAAGTTTTTCCTAAAAAATTCATTAAAGATAATGTCCGAGGTTTTGGAAAGGAAATGGTTAAAATAGAGAGATGTGTTTGTTCATTTTTTGCTAAAATGTGGCAAATACTATAGGGAGCGCAAAAGCCCAATGTGAGTGCTAACGCATTGATAGCCACAGGAACCGAGCTCACATTTTATAGGGCAAAAGTAAAACGTGATAATCGAAAGACAGCTCCATTCAATGTTCATGACTTTCTCATTTAATCTTAGGCAGGCAATAGTTTACAATTATCATTCGTAAAATCGAGAATAGTAATATTTGAATGTATCGATTCAACAAAGAGACAGACAATGTCACGTGAAGTAGAACCAGCCCTCGGTCAAAAATCAAAGGTCTGGCATGATGTTTCAACTGCAAAAATAGGGTTGAAAACATCAATACTGATCATTTCCATCAGGAGTACAGCTTATTTATGAGTTCCAAGAGAAGAACGGCAGCAGAATCCTTGGCCTTTTTGACGCTCGGCATAGGCTCTCCTACACATTCATCTGTCCATCCTCTATCAGTGGTATTTACACGTACTGAAAATGTGAACCGCTTTGCATGTGCAGGGCCACCCTCGTTCACACACCTAAAAATGCAAAGTAACAAAATTCTCGATCAGCAATTTAAATTCACGTTTACTATGCTATGCATCTTTAAGCATTGGCAAAAGCACCAAAAACATCTTATGGTTTCTTTACCGATAGAATGGCATGGGCCAGTTTCTTCGCAAGCAGATATCGTTCAATGTTTGTCTCGTAAATGTTTGGTTCCCATTCTTCTTTTTCTTCCCATTTTCATCAGATTTCTCCTTGGCTTCAGCAGTTTCCTTCTCTTTCAAAGCAGCAAGTGCGTTTCTGGCAGCTAGTTTCTGTGCCATCTTCTTTTGTGGATTCTGAGCAATTCCTACCTGCACTCCATCAATAAAGACTTCAACAGTGGCCAAATTGCCACTTCGACTTGCTTTGTATTCCAAGCCCTCAGCCTGTTGTTGGCACCGTTCTTGAAGCTCGCGAACAGGATGCATTGGGAGTGTCTCTGGGGTTACCATTGGATGCAAGAGGGGTTGAAACACCTGGAGTCGTAAGGTTTGCAAATATTAGATTTCTCGTATCAGTGCTTAACATTCAATACCAAGAGGAAAGGATGAAAAAGAGGAAAGCAGGACAGGAAGACAGGAAACTAGGTCCCTTCATTAAATATAACCTTCCAAACAACTGCAGTATCACGCCCCCCGTCAAGAAAAATGGCACCAGCAATGGATTCTACAATGTCACCAAGAACTTTTGGAGCTTTACAGTCACCCAAACCAAAAGAGTTGAATCCTGGTTTCAATAACTCATCTTGAGCTTCTTTTACAAAGTCTCGAATCTGCAAAACAGAAACCAGAGACAGCAACTAACTAGCTTTAGCTAAAGGCCAAGGAAAAAGTGGGGCTTTAGGTTCAGAAGCTTGTGGCCAGACTATGCAGGTTCCTTTCAAGTTAGAATGAAAAGAACCAATTTCAAGGGGAAAAGACAATAGAAAACCTGCTTTTCGAGCGCACTTGACCCATGCCGAAGGTGCACATGGAGATTATGTTTAACTGCAACACGTGCAAAATTTTCATTGTTTACAGCCGCAGCTCGCAGATCAGTCAACCGCCCCGGGGGCAGATCTGTGTATGTGAAAAACAAATGCCTTGTTATCAGATGATCCAAGACAGCATCACCAACAAATTCCAGACGCTGATAGCAGGATACTCCAGAAGATGGACGGGAAGCATGAGTAATAGCTTCCACCAACAGGCCCCTGTCATTGAACTTAATGTTTAGAGCACCTTCTAAGGCCTCAAAGTTAACACTTCTGAGTATGCTTTCAGGAACATTTGATGGCCTTGTCATGCAGTCTATCTCATCAGCATCGAATTCTACCTGAATGCCAATCCATTTCATTAGGTGATTAGCAGCATTCTTCCCACCTTCAACATAATAAACTCCAATAAGTGCTTCAACAACATCTGCAAGAGTCTTGCTGGAGAGGACTCTATATGAACTAGAGTCACTCTCAAGCTCACCATCTTCCATTTCGTCATCCTCGTATGCATCAATACATCGACCCATCCCACGTTGAGTTTCAGCAAGCGATCTGTCCTGATCAAATAAGGATGTTTCTCCATCCTTGGCATCCTCATCAAAGACAGGCAAAACCCCGGGAGCAGCCCATCGAGATGGCGCAAAGCGATCTGCTTGGATATATGACTGAAGTCCTTTAATCAATGCATACTGATATAAAACCATGTTACTCACCATTTGCTGCCTCATCCTCGTAAGCTGACCCTCGTGTTTCTGGGGGTATTTAAGAAATAGAAATCGACTAACAACCCACTTTAGGTAAGCATCTCCCAGAAGCTCTGCTCTTTCATAACAGAAAGTCTCCTGGCATGAAGCAGCAGTCAAGGCTTCCAAGATCTGAAGAGATAGAAAGTGAAGTGATTCAGTTAACATTTTTTTTTTTTAATCAGTAAGCAAGATCTATTGATCAAAAGAATACACAAGAGCCCAAGTATACGAAACATATTCAAGAGCAACACCTAAGCGTGCTAGTTTAGAGATACAAGGAACTCATGACAAGACATGCCATGATAATCAATTACAATCGACCAATGGGGTAAGTATTGAAAAATAGAATTCTAAGCTCATCCATCCACCGCACTTGATCTTCAAAACTTCTTTTGTTCCTCTCCCTCCAAATACACCACCATATACATATTGGAACCATCTTCCAAATTGAGGCAATCTGAGTTAACCCGAATGGCTTTCCAAGAAGCTAGTTAATAATTCAAACAACTGCGATCAGAAAATACCTTCGAAGCAGGGACGGGATAGTTTATAATATCTTTAAGTTGTATTGCAAGCAGCATGCTTTCAACCCTCCTCATTATAGAGGGCAATCTCTGGGCGCCACGAACAAGTGATC
>QEOT01007150.1:111088-203588 GCA_003123785.1 Pterocarya stenoptera | reverse complement strand
TTATATATTTTTTAAATATTTATGTTTATATATATATATAAACTTATGTTTATATATATAAATATAAATATGTATATATTTATATATACATATTTAAATATATATTTATGTTTATGTATATTTGAAGTGCAGTGATTTAGTATTGAAGTTGAAAAATATAACATTAAAGAAGATTGAGAATTGTAATTAAAAAACCATAGATATATTAAACAATATTGTTCCTTACAAATATTAAAAATAAAATACATAAAATATGATAAAAGTACGTAAAGAACACTCAGATAATATCGCTGTCCGGGAAAGTCGTAGCGGCCAGTACCTCCTCAGTCAAGGTATCAACCTTGTCGTTGAGGATATGTACATGGTGTGCGCTGTCAGCTGCGAGATCACTGCATCAACCCAAGCAGGCCGTACATCTCCCGCAGATGTACTGGTCGGCTGCTGACCACTACTCCCCACACTGGGCTGGGGCTGCGTCGGAGGAACTAGATCCTCACAGGGGGTGGCCCAAGTCCGCTCGCCTGTGCAATGTTACGTCGTTGAGTGGTCATGTCAAGGGCGCTCATCTGAACTTTGGCCAGCTCTAAAGACTGGGTTGGCACTCCCCGAGCAAGTAGTAGCCGACTGAGCAGGACACCGTATGGGAGGTTGTCAGTGGAGACGATGCTCACCTCCTAACGGATCCTGTCAAAGATGAGGAGGGGCAAATCTATGGCATCTCCACGTGCCACCCGTATCAAAAACTGTGCCCGAGTCTGACTAAATGTGGTCTTATGTGCCACAGGATCTACGTTTGTTGCAACTATAAGATGCAACATGCTGAAGAACGGTAGCAAATAATTTTTGTGGAAGGAGTTCAGCCTCTCGAGCTGCATGCGGTCTCTCCCGGTGAGGATGTAGAAATCCTCGTCTCGGTCGTCATCCGTAGCCGAAGGGTCAGCACCCTCGACCTCTGACTGGTCTGCATCTCTGGCTGATGATGCATCAAGTGGGCCAGTAGATGATGCAGAAGTGCCTACTTCTGCCTCAGTCGATGTCTGAACTCCTCGACGAATCTCGAGGTGGTCGGCAATGACATCGGCTGAAAACTCAAATGTCACACCGCGTACAGTCACGGTGTGAGAGGATGCGTTCTGAGACATGGAGCACATCTCCTTGTATAACTCCTGAACCATAGAGGGATATGCCTTACCCCTCAATGTGCAGATATTTCCCCAGCCTCTACTGAGGAAGACATCTCTTAGGTTGGTATGCTCCCAGCTGAGCTCATCGAACTCGTTGATCAGGGCCTCTCGCTCAACCATAACAGTACGAGACCCGATCCGAGCACTGTCTTGAGTGGCTCCTTCCCTCCCTCGTTTCCTGGAATGCAAAGGATGAGCCATCTCCTGAAAATAGAAAATAAAACAAAATTAATTATACTATTGATGCATATTTGTCTTAATATTAAATTGAGTTGCATTAACGTTCGAACATAGAAAATATACGTCCGAACGTTATGATGAAACGGTCGGATGTTTAGTAATATCGTTCGAACGTAAAGATATAACGTTCAGACGTTTAAATAAATGTCCGAACATAGGACGTATCATAAATTTAATTGCTATACGTTCGAACGTTATAAATATATGTTCGGACCAAAAATTGTTAAAAATATTAACAAAATTAAAAAAAACTTACGTCCGAATGTTCAATTATACTATCAAACGTAAATATAGTAACATCCGGACATGGAAGGCCAACCGCTAGGAAATTGAAACGGCATACATTTGAACGTATTGGCGTAACGTTCAAACGTTACGAGACGGAATGGCTGAGTCAACTCAGCCATTATCGAAAGCTCCAAATCCTATTTCTACTGGGCTAAATGCTGAAAGGTCACCGTAGAAATGAAGTACACACTTCAAGGAACATTTCTACGGTGACCTTTTGGCCAATGGTAACCCGTGGTGGCCGGAAAATCGAGTTGAAAATCTGGCCACCATGGGTTTCGGTTTTAATACAAATTGATCGAAATCGATGAATAAAATATACACTTTTAGATAAAATAAAGGTGCATACCTTTTAGCGACGGTTGGGGCGGAGTTTTACCGCGGCGGCGACGGAGGAGTGGCGGCGTCGAAACGGAGAAAAACGGAGAAATGAGTTTCGGGAGTTCGGTTTTGGATTTATATACAGTTAACGTTTGAACGTTTTATTTATTAACGTTCCAACGTTTCATATACATGGGAACGTTAATAAATATAACGTTTGAACGTTATCTGTATTAACATTCCAACGTGGAATGAAACGTTGGAACGTTAATAAATATAATGTTCCATATATATTTTCTAATAACGTTTCATTTTAGTATAAATCTAATTTTAAACTTTTATGAATGATCTTTGTTTAATGATATAACTATATTGTAAGTATAATATATTATATAAGATTAATATATTATAATATATTCTAACTATAATATATTCTATAACTATAATTGGACAATATAACTATATGAATGTTTTAGACTATATAGTAACTATTTATATGTTGTAAATGTTGTACAAAACAATCCAAAATGTCGTTTATTGTGCGGTTGCTTCATATTAAGTCATTATGTGGGATGTCGACGAAAGCAATAAACATGGTATTGGGTTGATGGCTACAGTATTCCGTCGTCACAAGGGACGATGTCATGACCACTTCAAGAAGTTTGAGACGGTTGAAGAGGCTGCGCAATCCCCTTTCCAGCAGATGAAGTTAGACGATTGGAGAAAATGTTGTGATCTTTTCGCAACTTCAGATTATCAGGTATTCTAGATTAATAATATCTAATGATTATTTACATATATATTTGGGCTATATATTTTATGTATATATATATCAATTAACATTCTTAATTAATTTTGTAGCATTTAAGTTCTATGAATGCTAATAATAGATCCGCTTTGACTGTCCACCATCGTGCTGGTTCAAGATCATTCCACCGTCTTGCTGAGAAAATGGTAATTAATAATATTATAGAATATATTTATTTATTTAACTATTTTTATTTAAGTACTAATATTATTTTTTTAAATTGCTAATGTGGCTTTGTTAGAAACGTGATGATCCAGAAAACTTTTCCCTCATTCATATTTATGCTGCTGCTCACACTAATGAGAGTAGTGAGTGGATGGATCCTGTCGCTGCAGATAATTATGTAAATGTTGTTATTTTTGTTAAATAAATTATGCAACATGTGAAAAATTTATTTTTTATTTCTTTTAATACGTTACTTATTGTGTGTTTCCTTTGACATGGCAGGAAAAAATGATGGAGATACAGTCAGTTTCTGGGGAATCCTCTCCGAGTGATATAGACATATTCACGCAAGTGCTCGGGCCCAACTCTAGTATGACAAGAGGTTTGGGACGATGTTTCAAGCATTCTAGTTCATCCTCTTCATCCTCTTCGACTTCACAAATTAATAATCTTACCAAAGATTTGGAAGCCGAACAACGCGAGAATGAGTATATGAGGTCGAGGCAGCAAGAGTTGGAGTCCCTCTTAGAGCGATAATCTCATTTAGAGACGCGTTTGTAGGACCAACAGAGAGACCAGGAAGAAAGAATGCGCAATGAAGTCCAACAGCAAGTGCAGCGGGAGATGATGGTGCAAATGGAGCGTGTTATGTCATTGCAGCAGAAGCAGGGTGGGCGAGGAAAGAATAAATGAATTCTCACTTTAATTCGTGTATATAACTTTTACTATCTAATTTTAGAACTTTTTAAGACATTGTTAGTTGTAGAATATTTATGGTGTGTAATATGATACAATTAGTATGTTTCTTAATTTCTTAATTTTATGAAATTAATGTATTTTTGATCTGTACGTTTGAATGTAAAAAAAAAACGTTCCAACAAGATTTCACATTCGAACAAACGTTCGAACGTAATTACGCGATTTGACGATTAACGTTCAATGAAACCTCCGAACGTACCATGTTCGTTCGAACACTTCTTCTTAAACATTTGAACACACGTCCGAACGTTATCCTTGTTACGTTCGAATGATGTTCCCATAACGTTCGAACAAAAATTCGAACGTTTAATGCGTTCAAACGTATAAATGTCCGAACGCAAATATTATACGTTTGAACTATAATCAATCAACGAACGTCAAATTATTACATTCGAACATAAATTGCTCGGGTTGGCGTTCGGACGTAAAAATTTACATCCGAACGTTACTTTCTGTGACAGTTTTTAACCGTCACAAAAAATTATAACGTTCGAACGTTACTCCGAACGAAACAACTCCAACCGTCACTAAAAATACTTTTAATGACGGTTTAACAGTAAAGTGTCACTAAATGTATTCTGTGACGCACATTAGGTGACGGTCGTGGTGACGGTCACCAAATATCTTTAGTGACGTTTCTTTGATTTTTGGTAACGGTTTTCTCTGTCACAAAAGGCAAATTATGTTGTAGTGGCTGCCACTAAATTAAGACTCATGATTACAAACAAAACAGTAGTTCTCTAGCTCAAAATCAAGTGAGGAACATATAGATCGATGCAATTAGAGGAAGAAGAATATTATAATACAAAAGTAGCTCGAATACGCTGTGATACCACGATAAAGGAGAATTATCGGTGCTATATGTTGTGAAATGTTATGCAAAACACACACACCAATGATGGCAAATAAAGTGAAAGCTACACAATCAAGAACACGACGCACAATATACGTGGTTCAGCAAATTGCCTACGTCCACAGAGTTGCAGAAATCTTATTAATCAAAGGAGATTACAATCACTCAATCTTAACTCATACTCTCTAGGGCTTTTTGCTCTCTCACACAATAGACACTCACTAGACAATTGTTCTCTCTCAAAATATGTTTGATGTCGTCCAACACAAGTCTGATATGATATATTTATAGTGAGTGGCGTGGAAACCTAATCTGGCAAAAACTGCATACTTCGTTCGAGTGGTGTGTCGAGCGCGCCTCGAGCGAATAACTTAATGAACATTGGCTCGAGCAGGGTGTCGAGCGGGACTCGAGCAAACACTAGGGTTTGAGTCTCGCTCGAGCGGAGTGTCGAGCGGGACTTGAGCAATCTTCTCTGACTTCCATCCGCTCGAGCAGTCTGTCAAGCGGTGTCGAGCGAACTTTGGCTCGAGCCAACTTTCAGCAAACACCTTTTCAGCTCCAAAACCAGTCTCCACATATACCCCAACAATCTCCCACTTGGAGACTGGGTCTCCACATGCCAGCCATTGTTTCCAGCCAAGCCCTATCATCTCTGCAGCTCACAGCTTCCGTCTTCAAGCCAGAAGACGCACTGAAGTCAAGCCGGACTTCAGTCTTCCACGTACATCGCCTTTACTCAGCACATCCACAGGGCGACTCACAACTCCCACCGCACCATGAGTATCCGGTATCGAACCGATCTTGGCAACCTTAGCCAACTTTCCCAGGCTTTCATTAGGAACGGCAAAGCTGACTCCCTTTGGCTTCCTCACATGGTGGGGAATACACTTCACATCAATTTCTTTCTTTTTTAAATTCAAATGGGATTCTACACCGCCTAAGTTGTCCATACACTTCTCAACAACATGCAGTGGCGGAAAGACAACATCGCCATATTTTGGAAATTGGATTGTCTTTATTAGCCCAATCTAATCTTCATAAAATTTTTTAGGTTGATGCTTTTTCCACTGCAATTTTTCTCATTAATCGGTTGCGAACTCCCATTCCAAAAAATGAGGCTCCATATAATCTCCTCTTTAAAAGGCCACCCGATTATTCTTCCTTATGATCCTTTGGTTGTGCTTGTTATCCTCTTCTTCGTCCTTACAATAATCACAAACTTGCTTTCCGTAGTAAGCAATGTATCTTCATTGGTTACTCTTTTAATCATAGAGGATACCATTGTTTTGACCCTATTTCCAAGAGAACTTACTTGTCATGACATGTTATTATTTATGAGAGATTGTTTCTAGTGCGGGATAAATCACGCCTCACTCCACCAAAGGAAGCAGATTCTCACGTTGATAGTCCTAGTCCTATTTTCTTTCCTACCAATGATTTAATTTTACTCCCTAATAATTCGGATTCATCAGGCCCACATTTTTCGAACCAATCAGCCCCTCATTGTTCTCCTCAATCAAATATTAATCCCAATCCCAATATTTTAGGACCTACTTCCCTTCAACCACTAGAATCCGATTCTTCTTTATTCCATTTAAATCACACCAATTTCTCCAATCCCACGAATCTTCCTTCCACTTCACCTCCACCCAATTTTTCTCCACCAACCACGCATACTTCTCTCCAATCTCCTATAGTCAAACCACTAGCCAATCCACCTCCCATGGATTCTCCTCTTCCAATAATCAATCCCGATCTCTCCCCAAATTTTGGCCAAGATCAAATCTCTCACCTAATTGTGACAAGATCACAAACGGATTCTCTTAAGCCAAAATAGTTTCCGGATTTTATCTCTAATTATTCCACACACCATCCTATTTCTGCCTTAGGCACTAGTTCATTACCTAAGGATCCTTTGAATTTGTCACAGGCCATAACTTCGGTAGAGTGGAAAGAGGTGATGGATGCTGAATATGTTGCCTTGGTGAAAAATGCCACTTGGACACTTTGTCCTAGACCTCCCGACCACAACATCATTGATACCAAAAGGGTTTATAGAACCAAACAAAATGAGGATGGCTTTCTTGACCGTCAGAAGGCCCGTCTCGTGGCCAAAGTTTTCAATCAAATTAGTGGCCTTGATTTTTCAGAGACTTTTAGTCTGGTTATCAAACCCACTACTGTGCGAGTGGTTTTAACCTTAGCCGTTCATTTTGGTTGAGATATTAAACAGTTGGATGTTTCTAATGTTTTTCTCCATAAGACTCTTGATGAAGAAGTGTATACTTATCAACCCCAAGGTTATGTTGATCCTCACCATCTGGACTATGTGTGTCGGCTTAATAAAGCCTTTTATGGATTAAAACAGGCTCCTTGAGCTTGGTTTACTCACTTTTCATAGTGTTTATTGGATCTTGGTTTTTAGGGTTCTTCCGCTAATCATTCTCTCTTTACTTATCACAATGTTGATATTCACATTTTTCTCTTGGTGTATGTTGATGATATTCTTATCACGGGATTGATACTTTTATTCGGAATTTGATCACACAGTTGCAATCTGAATTCTCACTGAAGGATTTAGGCTCTCTGCATTATTTTCTTGGTTTCAGGTTACACGAGATTCTACCAGTTTACGTCTTCGCCAGTCAAAATATATTATGGATGTTCTGGATCGCCACACATGCTTGGTGCCAAGCGCTATTCGGCTCCAAACTCTCAGCTACTAGTGGTGATCCTCTTCCTAATGCTACCGAATATCGTCAAATTGTTGGAGCCCTTCAATATTGCACTCTTACGCTAAAATGATCTCATTTAACACTAAAATTTCACACAATCCTTAATAACATGAATTTAGACTTGCCCAAAAAGATTATCCTCACAAATGATAAATCCCAAATTCTTAGATTGTAAACATGTTGCTAGACAGCACATATACCGACCTCAATTCCCTTATTATCCCAACGTCAATAAGGTCTAAACTCAACCATATAACAATGACATAAACATGGTTTCATTCTAGCTAATACCCATAATTAAGACTTACTAATTTACTTAAAGTAAGTCTAGATGAAAGTTAGACGGATTTGAAAACATCCAGACACGTTAAAAAAGACAGATAAGAGATTCAATCTTCCACAATTTCACCAACCGAATTGTACACACCCACCACTAACACTTGGGTATTAAACTCATCTTCAACACACCCCAACATCATAATTAACTAGCTCAGTTTGGATACACAATCCTTTTATCTTATCTCATCTCAATCATTGAATTTTTCCAAATTCCCATACAAAAATAGAATAAACAATTCAACTTTTTTAAATTCTAAAATAAAAATAATACTAAAAAATATATTCTAACAATATTTTATTCAACAACTATTCAAAACATCTCATCTTATCTCATCTGAACTGTCTATCCAAACCCAACCTAAGTACGTTCTCAACAATTCAAAACACCAAAATTTAACCAATCTTTTATTCGAAATTCATTAAATATATTCCTTATGAGGGAGAAATTTACCTAATATTGTGGTCGGTGGTAAAGCAACATGGAGCAATGGGTCATGGTTGTGAGTGGAGAGATAATGTCGCAAAAATAAGAATCGAAAGGAAAACATAGAGAGAGAAACAAAAATAGAGAGACGAGAGACTGAGAGAAACAGAGACGAGAGAGAAAGATACGGAGAGTGAGACGGTGACGTGAGAGAGATGTGTGTGAGAGGCCAAAGGGGGGAGGGTTTGGTTACGGGAATTTTGGGGTTGGGAAAAGGGAAAGTGGGGAAGTGAAAAGGGAAAATGGGTTTCACATTGGGTTAGGCTGGGCTTAGTTTTTGGGCTTGGGGATTGGGTTATTACACAACCTACCCATTACGGGGTGGGGGCGGGTTCCTAATTCAAAACACATATACCGGCGAGGGGCGTTGGGTACTGCCCGTATAATATTAAAAAAAAGCAATACTGCTAGGTACAGTCGCCCTATACAAACGGCGTGCAAACGGCTTCAAAAAGTAATAATAATAAATATAAAAAAAAGATGCAAGTTTTTCCTCGTCTTCCCGGTTCTTCTTCTTCTCTCTCCCTCCCTCCCTCCCTCCCTCAGTTTCCATCTCCCTCTCTGTGTTTCCATTCCTCCCTCCAACGGACAAAAATCGAACAAACAGATGAAAAAAAAAACAAGACTTTTCGATTCCGATGAATAACAAGACAACTCGAACATCCACATCTACATCCAACACTTTTCGATGAGGTCTACAAATTTCACATCCAGCTGAGACAACAAAAAAGTGATTCCGATGAACACAAATCGAGTTGAAGATCTACATCCAAGAAATAAAAAATAAACAGAAAAAGAAAAAAGAAAAAATTCCAAACAGCCATCCTGCGATTGCCTTCAACAATTTCATCAAAGAAATCATCAAGTTGCCCAACAATGTTGTTAGCACTAGATCTCAACGCCCCAAAACACCCTCTCAAATCCGCCATTCTCCCTGATTCCAACCTTTGTTTCCGACTCCACCACCTGTGATTGCGACGACGAACCGCCCCTCCTCTCCAATTCCCCTCTCAGCTCCTCCATTGCCACCTTCGATCTCCAGAACTCGTACAGCAGAATCCCAGGCCTCCCGCCCATCCGGTTGATCTCAGCCGCTACCCTCTGTTGCAGCCTCGCCATCGATATCATGAACCCCGATCCGAAGAACAAGCACCCCTCGTATTCTCCCCGGAGAGAATTCGACTCGGGCTAGCAGTACACCAATCCTCACAGCAAGATCATGACCAGCAGCGAGCTCCCGTTCCTCATTGTGTAGAGAACTCCCCTGAAACCGTTGAATCCGTTTAGCTTCGACTCGAAAACCCCACCAAAACCCACCTCGTCTCTTTCCCACCAAAACCCACCAAACTACCTCACCGTGCCGTCGAGGTTTCTTCGGCTCTTCGAGGGGATGGACTCGCCGTCTTCGACGGGATGTGCTTCGTGGAAGGATCGAGAGAGGGAGTTCTTGAGGAGGGGGAATGAGAGGAAATGTAGAGGGAGGGGGAGTAGGGACTGAAGGAAATGCAGAGAGGGAGGGGGACTGAAGGAAATGATTCATCTTCAACTAAACGGTGTGTTTTTGTTTATCCACGTAGGACCCGTTTGCCCTGCGCCTGCACCCAAAGACTGTAGCTAGAGTTTTTCAAAAAAAAAATCCTATCTCTATATAGGCATATTTTTCTCGCCTCTTCTCCTCGCTCACTCACTATCTTCTCTCTCTTATCTTCTCTTCTCCCCTTTCCTTTCACGTCTCACGGTTCACCATCCTCTCTTCTTTTTAATTTTTCTTCTCCTTCTCTTCTCTTCATCTTCTTTTCCTCCTCTCAACCCGCTTAGTCTTCTCCACCCATAGTCCAGTTGCAGTCTGTGAAGGTAGGACCACTGTCGTCGCCGTGGATCTATAAGTTAAATACCCACGACTGCGATCATGGGTTTGCGAGCTTTATGACCAATAGTCGCGATCGTGGGTCTGCGAGTTTTATTACCCACGGCCGTGACCGTTGTTATATGGGATTTATGAGCCACGGTTGTGGACATGGGTGACGATTACGACTGTGAATCTGTGTTTCTACGCATAGATCTAAGACTTGTTGGTTTTATGCTATTTTTCTAATATATTTGCGATTTTGTGCATTTTTATTTTTATTTATTATTTTTTGTGAAAAATGTGTTGTTGGATGGAGTGGCCGGATTGTGATGGTGTCAATCCACCTATCTGGCAAGTAGATACAGAAGATCAAAAGATATGAGCAGGGACAGGAAGGGTGGCTAAGGGCCAGTAGCACACCCAGTGAAAACACAAAAGTAATCTAAAGAAAAAAGCAACAGTTGGAGGCTCGGAGCATCTATCTATAATAAACTGTAAATCTCAATTTATGATTATACTGATAATTTGAGCATTGTAACTATTTATGGGAACAAAGTATTTCCAGCAAGTCATCATTACTACTACAAAGTTGATGTCGAATGTAGGCCTTTTGATCTAATGTTGGTTTTCCTCATAGACAGACAATATTGTTGGTGGTGTTAGCTTATGTGCACGTGAGGCTTGTTTTTAAATAAAGGGTGAACTATAATGTTGATGTAATGTAACTAGATATAATTACAAATGGTGGTGGTGATATAATATGTTAATTGCATTTGGAAAACCTAGTAGTTGTTATTTCAACTATTGTGTCTATATATCTATTTTACATACGATTTCTTCTTTTCAAAATATATAAATGTACGATACTGAGAGGAGGGTGGAATCCAATCAAACACCCTAAAGAATTTCATCCAAACAGCACAAGACATAAAATAAAAACACTTGAAGTTATACACATAGAGGGTAATTTCATACTTATAATTATTCTTTTACAACTTATCTTACAATAAATCAATATACTCGTGCTACTTCATTTAAAATAATTTCTAAATTTTACTTAACTACATTCCATTTAAAATAGAGTTGAAAAATAGTTGTAAATTTATTATTTTTCAAGTGCACCAATATTTTCACCCTTTTCTTTTGAGTTATGATATATGCAAGCTTGGTATGTAGCACACCATTTGTTGTGGAACTCATTATAGATCTTGCACGTACTTCGCGCGCCTGAGATAACCCATTCCAGGCAACTCAGGAACTTGTCAAAGCTACCGGAGACATGGAGGAAAACCAGACAGAGAGCCAGGTGCGCGAAAGTGAGAATGTCGCAATGGAAGGAGGCCATATATATGCGGGAAGGGCGATGCATCCAATGGAGGATACCGACACTTTGCCACCAACTCCAGATCGCGCATAGGTCATAAGCGAAGTTTGAGATGAGCAAGAACTTTGAAAGGCTAAACCGATCGAACCACTGGAGCTTGTTACTCTTCACCTGGATCGACCAGAAGCCGAGGTGACAATTAGCAGTAAAATGAGGCTTGAAGCTCGAGAAGCCATGCAACAACTCTTTGCTGAGCACCTGGATGTATTCGCATGGAGCCATGAGGATATGCCTGGGATAGCGCCTGAAATCATACTGCACAACTTGAGTGTAGACCCAAAGGCTAAAGGAGTGAGGCAGAATCGCCGGAGCATCAGTGTAGAAAAGAATGCCACCATAGCCGAGGAGGTGGACCGATTGCTGGGTGCGGGATTCATTTGAGAAGCTCACTACCCAGAGTGGCTATTCGTTGACGGCTCCTCTTGCTGGGTTGGAGGGGGAGGGGGAGTGGGAGTACATATTGTGACATTTAAGGGAGAAGAGCACAATTACGCCGTTAAATTGGCGTTTAAAAAAATGAATAACAAGGCAGAGTACGAAGTGTTGCTTTCAGGATTACAGGTGGCTAGAGCTCTAGGTGCCACCGAAATCAAAGTGTGGGCCGATTCTCAAGTGGTGATGAATCAAGTGTGGGGGGAGTTTGTTGTGTAGAGCGAGAAATTGAAGAGATATTTGGCACTGGTAGAGGCTGAATGCCCTCACTTCAAATATTTTCAAATTCAGCAAGTGTCGAGGATAGAAAATCAGAAAGCAGAAAAGTTGGCATGTGTCGCATCCAGACAGGAGAGCTCCCCCTGCCAGAAACTCCACTCTATAATTACCTAAAATGTTACTTGCTCCTACAAGAATTTGGGTTTAGTTTCTATTGACATCAAAGAATTTGGGAAATCATCGCTCCTGACAAAAGAAGAGGAAGAGAGATTGCAAGGAGAGAGAACAAACGAGTGTGGGTAAAAGAAGGGCCGTTTAAATCTTGTGTATCTCATTTTTTCCAAAGGTAATAGATTAGCTGAAGTGTCATTTTATGATTGAATTGTGTAAAAACTCTCTTTACTCCACGTTCGGCCTGAAGGGCCTCCCTACTGATCTTTCTCGTTCTAATTGTGGTTATCCAAGGTCCTTTGTCCAGATGGTATAAGGTTTCGTCTCTAAATGGGAGAACTAGCTAGATTCGAAACTCCACTCGCTATATAAAAATAAAAATTGTTCGAGCATGAAATTAATAGAGTGACCTGTTTCTTGGTGAGAAGAATGTTAAGGTATTCCTCTGTCACAATGAAACGAGGGATTATTAATAAAATTAAGGTTCTGTCCTCATTTTTTATTAATGAAGAAAATAGTCATCCTTATTGCTCATTTGATCTCTAAACTTGCAGTATTATTGCTATATATGACGTCCTTTATTAGCAAGAAAAAAAAATCTGCAAAAATCGAACTAATCGATTGAGCCCAAAGGTCTCGTACGTGCATGCAACACCTTAATTCATTATAATATATAAGTTATTCAGCATATGAATTTTCCCATTAATTTCACATCTAGTTTCACACGTACGCTCCACACATGATGAATAATTAAGACAAGTAAACAAGTTTGGAAACACAGATCATACGCGGTACACACCTAGTTACACAAAGACTAACCATATAAATTAAGGGGGAGATGATGCATCATTTTCGCAACTGATCAACATCGATCGATCTCATGAGATATAGCGACGACTGTAACGGCTGCATCGAGTAAAATGGGTACAGGGTCAATCGTGTGGACTAACACACACTATGCAGTTGCCATAGATATTCGCATCACAAACCGGAGGTCTCTGAAGAGCTCCATACGATATGACTCGTTGATGCATGAACCCTCGAACAACATGTTTACCCTTTTCAAGATGATCTGCATTCAAGTACTCATGATCTTCTTCTTCTTCTCCTACACTGTTGGTCCCATTATTATATAGTTGCTGGTTCGTGTTGTTCTCGGCAGAAACGCTTGGATGCCTTGAAACTGACATACTCGACGTTGTTGATCTGGAGATAATAATCGAGATAACTATAAGCATTTGTTGAGGGAAAATTAGTTGATTGGCATATTCTTGTGAAAACCTTTGTAAAATTATGTTGTAACAAGTGTTAAAGTGTGTTTTAGTGAAAAGGAGGTCAAGTGAGCTCAACTGGCTCAAGAATAACTCATTTTGGAAGTGTGCAGGAAGTTGGCTTGACACGGCTCGACACTTCGCTCGAGCCAGAGAAGTTGGCTCGACGTGCGCTCGACGTGGCGCTCGAGCGAAGCCTTCCAGAGAGGTCCGCTCGACGTGCGCTCGACTCAGAGCTCGAGCGAACTCAGGCAGAGTGCTCAGCTCGACTCACCGCTCGAGCTAAATCAGGCAGAGTCCACCGCTTGATGTCCGCTCGATGTTCCGCTCGAGTGAAGTACTTAAAGTTAACCTGCGCTCGACTCTCGCTCGATCCTTCGCTCGAGCCAATGTTCCAGAAACTCAAATCTCAGGTTTTGAGCGCCGTGAATCAAATGGGCTATAAATAGAACATCTTGTTTATGTTCTTTGGTGTGGAAAAACAGAGCAAAAACCCCAAGTGTTTCCAAGAGCCATTGAGAGAACATTTTCCCCACCTTGTGAATCTCTCTTGGACAAACATATATCCACCACACCACACACAAGATCAAACCTTATACAAGTCCATCGAAGTGGACGTGTTCATTGACCGGAAGGTTTCCGGAGCTGCTGTTGATGCAAAGATCGAGAGGTTCTCGTGAGAAGCTATAGCAAGGTCGGAGTTTCGGCACTACATGCGTGTAGAGATCGAGTGGGTCACTCGTGGTGTTGCAGATCAAGTTTAGGAACTTCAAAGGTTTTGTAAGCGTCACTAAATTGGTTGTAACAACTAAAGTTTCTATAGTGGATTTGAGGTGGTGTCTTACACCCGGAGTGGTTTTAGATTTTGAAGAGGTTCTTCAAATGAGTTTCCACTCCGTGAACAAATCTCTGTGTTGATTATCTGTGTGATTGGTTTCATAATTTATTTGATTGCTAGTCATTATTTGTGTTAGACCAGAAAAATCGATCTACACCTATTCACCCCCCTCTAGGTGTTGTGTTGAGTAGAACCATTGCTTTTTCAATTGGTATCAGAGCGGGTTCACTCTGATTGGATTTAGTTCCTGAGTGTGATCCTGCTTAAGTGGTTACAATGGATAAGTCTCAATCACTTACATCACCACCTTATTTTGATGGTAGTAATTATGCCTATTGGAAAGTTCGAATGAGAGCTTTTCTGAAATCCATAGATGAACGAGTGTGGGTTTCTATGGTAAGAGGATGGAAACAACCTGTTACAGTCGTTGATGGAGTTGAGATTCCCAGAGATGTGGAAGAATACTCTAAGAATGAAGTCAATGAGTGTGACTGGAATAACAAAGGCCTGAATGCGATTTTCATGGCCGTGTCCCAGGAGGAGTTCAAGCGAATCTCCATGTGTGAAATTTGCAAAGAGGCATGGGACATTCTTGAAATTACTCATGAAGGTACCAAGGCTGTGAAGAACTCTAAGCTTTAAATGTTGACCACCAACTTTGAAGAACTTAGAATGAGGGATGATGAAATTTTTGATGTCTTTTATGCAAAACTAAATGACATTGTCAACTCTAGTTTTAATTTAGGAGACAAGATTCCAGAAAATAGAATTGTGAGAAAAGTTCTCAGATCTCTTCCTGAGAGATTCCGTCCCTAAGTCACTGCCATTGAAGAAAGTAAAGATCTGGAAAATATGAGGATTGAAGAGCTGGTGGGCTCTCTACAAACCTATGAACATACTCTTCCTGTGGATAAGAAAAATAAGTCCATAGCCCTCAACACTATTAGAGAGTTATCTGATGAGTCATCCGATGGGTTGGCTATATGTGATAGTGAAGTAGCCTTTTATGCTAAAAAATTCAGGAAGATGTTTGTGTCTAGAAATAGAAAGAACTGGGGACATAAGAATAGAAATTTTGAGAAGCCAACGGAAATTCCAGTTCAGGGAACAAGGAAAGGAGCTCTAAGAAATACACTAGAGCTACCATAGACAAGGTACAGTGTCATGAATGCCATGGCTTTGGGCACGTTCGCTTTGAGTGTCCAAATTGCAGAAAGGCCAAAGGGAAAGCAAATGATGCCTCCTTGAGTGATGATGGTTGTGAGACAAGTGACTCATCAGAGAGTCATTCTCTAAAGAAAAATCTTAACTACATGGCATTCACTTCTTCTATTGGTGGCCAAAGTCACAGAAGTGAATCAATGTCTAAAAATGAGAGTATATCAGGAAGTGAATCCGGAGATGAAGATGAGTTGCAGGAAATCTATGAGAAGTTATATAAGGAATGTGTAAAATTGAGGAAACTCAATAAAGCACATATTGAGAATATAGATACTTGCAAAAGAGAAAATGAGAATCTTCAAGGTCAATTGAATGAAGCCATTTGTCTAACAGACCAGCTGCAAAAGAGGAATGTGTCACTTGAGGATAAAGTAAAAATGCAGGAAGGTGAGTTGATTTTGTTAAATGACAAACTGAAAAACTTTTCTACTGGGAAACAAAAGCTTGACAAAATCCTAAACTCAGGAAAGTCCTGTAGTGATAAGAGAGGTATAGGATATGTGGAAGGGAAATCTGATATGGCATTAACTTCAAAAACCTCCTGTAAAAATGTAGGAAAAATTGTGTTTGTTCCTGCATTGAATCAAAATGGCAAAGCTCAACCATCTGAAAAGGGTAAGAAAACCTTACATGTTCAAAAGTCTATCCCACCTCCCAAGAGACAAGAAGCTCGCAACACGAGCCCTATATGTCATCACTGTGGGAAGGTTGGTCATGTTAGATCAGATTGCTTTAAGGTAAAAAGTCAATATATTCGTACTCCTGCATTCTCTCAAAGTAGGACTGCTTATCCTTTTAAAAAGGGTAAGAATTTCGTGAATGCTCCTAGGTATGTCTCACCCTCCATGAGACAAAAAGCTCACAAGGCAAACCATGTTTGTCACAATTGTGGTAAGATTGGTCACATTCAACCAAACTCTTTTGAGCTTAGGGGTCATACCAAGAGAATTGAAAAGCCCTACTTAAGAAAATGGCATCAGAATCTGTGGAGTCAAGTCATGGCCTTAACCAGACAAAATGATATGCTCAATGTGAAGTTAGACCAATTGACTACTAGCCATAAGGATGAGAAGGTGAATCATCCAAAAGTGAAACAAGTATGGATGAGAAAGGGGGAGGAGCAGACCAGACATAGTATTTATGGTATAGATTGATGGTCATGCATACATGCATTTTATACCTATTTAGGTCTTGTATAGTTTTTTTTTTGTTATAAGCATGTTGTGTGTGTTCCTCAAAAATCATGCATAATATCTTGCACGTGAATGTGTGATGAAGAGTGTTAGTGTTGTCAATTCTGAAAATTTCTGATACATATGTCTTTTGAAAATTGTATCATATACCTTTATAAGCTACAAAGGTGTAAAACATATGTACTATTTGTAATTTGTGACCTGCATCACACACTACACTTCCAGCTCAATCAATTGTTGTTTTGCTACCTGTGAGTTTTTGGGGAGGCAATCAAATGTGTAAGGGAGCTCTACGTGTATACAAAATTGACCACGGGCTAGATGACCTCATGATTATATATCAAGATTCCTCATATGAAAATTCTCTATCTATAAATAAAAGAAAAAGGGGAAGAAAAAGAGAAGAAGAAAAAGAAAAAGGGAAAGAAAAGGAAGAAGAAAAAGAAAAAAGGGTCATATTACTCAATAGGCTAATACTGATACAAGAATTTAAACAGAAATATTTAGGTCCTAGCAGCATTAGGTTTGACTTTCTGTATCATGGAAAGGCTTCCCAAGCACTTATGGTTTCATGTTTCAGCCCAACCCCACTCACAATTTTTGGTTGAAACTTCTTGATTGAGTTAGGATTCACAAAACACGCATGTTCATCTTACTTGTGATACTCTGTTTTTACTACTTGCGTAAATTGTGATAATATGATGCTCTTTTACATTTGATGTGATTTTTGGGCTTCAAAATTGACTTCATTAATAATTGAATCACTTCATGAAAGAGAAAGACAGTTTTGAGAATTCTGGGGATGTCTCTCGAGCTAAACTAAATGCCGCTTGAGCGAGAACGACTTGAAAATGCCCCGCGTCCTTCTTTTCCCTCAGACCCGTTTCACTTCCAGTGTCATTTTCTCTCCCCTCTTTGTGCGATTTCTTTTCCTCTTTGATCCGTGTGCCTTTCACTTGATTTCTCTCAAGAAATCCCATCCCAATCACGGTGAGCTTCTCCCATTCGTTTTTATTTTCCTATTTTCGGAATATGGGTTTGTTTTTCTTCCCATTTGGGTTTGTTGCATTTGGGCATTTTGCTTTGGTTTTTGAAATGGAGAGAATGATTTGGGTGTTTTTGTTGGTTAATGATGTGGGTGTAGAGGATGATTCTCTCACCCTTGTATTTAGGAAGTTCATGGAACTCTCATGGAGTTTTTGAACTTGGTTTTGCATGGATGCACTCCAAGTGCTTGGTAAAATGCCTCAATGGTATTTGGTTTCATTTTCTCATCATGCATTGACATATCTTTGATCCCATGCTCCTTTTTATGTCTATCCTAGTGTTGGGATAGTGTTTGAAGATGGTTTGTTTGTGGGAGGGTCATGGGACCTCCATTGGGTTTAAAACTCAACCTTGGCTGAAGTTGCACTTGAAGCCATGTGTGAGTTAGGCTTGCATTGCATTGTGTTAAGTTTCATCATGGTAAATGTCATTGCATTTACCCAACCTAGGCATGGAATGGGACAGTCTAGGAAGGGTCACATTAGCATGCTCATTAGTCATACACATTAGCATGCACATGCATTCATTATACTTTGTTGTGCTCACATTACCATGAACATCCGCCTTGGCACTTTGTGACAAAAAGGGGGAGAAATATATATGCAGGGGGAGTGATGGTATATGTTAGGGGGAGCTCATACATAGGGAGAGCACAAGTGTTAGAATATTTGTTTTATGAAACATAATTTTTGATCTACTATTGTGCTTGTCATGTGTATAAGATCAATTTTTGCTTTTAACTATATTGATTACACATGTGATAATATTTCGTGCACTTTTATTTTGGTACGCTTACCTGTTTGTTAAGTGTGCAGAAATATCCCATGTTCGTGCTATACCTGTATTTGGGGATCCAGTATGGGGTGTGCTAGGATTAGGTCCTATGTAATAGGTTAGAGGTTTTGTCACATAAATGCCAAAGGGGGAGATTGTTGAGGGAAAATTAGTTGATTGGCATATTCTTGTGAAAACCTTTGTAAAATTATGTTGTAACAAGTGTTAAAGTGTGTTTTAGTGAAAAGGAGGTCAAGTGAGCTCAACTGGCTCAAGAATAACTCATTTTGGAAGTGTGCAGGAAGTTGGCTTGACACGGCTCGACACTTCGCTCGAGCCAGAGAAGTTGGCTCGACGTGCGCTCGACGTGGCGCTCGAGCGAAGCCTTCCAGAGAGGTCCGCTCGACGTGCGCTCGACTCAGAGCTCGAGCGAACTCAGGCAGAGTGCTCAGCTCGACTCACTGCTCGAGCTAAATCAGGCAAAGTCCACCGCTCGATGTCCGCTCGATATGCCGCTCGAGTGAAGTACTTAAAGTTAATCTGCGCTCGACTCTCGCTCGATCCTTCGCTCGAGCCAATGTTCCAGAAACTCAAATCTCAGGTTTTGAGCGCCGTGAATCAAATGGGCTATAAATAGAACATCTTGTTTATGTTCTTTGGTGTGGAAAAACAGAGCAAAAACCCCAAGTGTTTCCAAGAGCCATTGAGAGAACATTTTCCCCACCTTGTGAATCTCTCTTGGACAAACATATATCCACCACACCACACACAAGATCAAACCTTATACAAGTCCATCGAAGTGGACGTGTTCATTGACCGGAAGGTTTCCGGAGCTGCTGTTGATGCAGAGATCGAGAGGTTCTCGTGAGAAGCTATAGAAAGGTCGGAGTTCCGGCACTACATGCCTGTAGAGATCGAGTGGGTCACTCGTGGTGTTGCAGATCAAGTTTAGGAATTTCAAAGGTTTTGTAAGTGTCACTAAATTGGTTGTAACAACTAAAGTTTCTATAGTGGATTTGAGGTGGTGTCTTACACCCGGAGTGGTTTTAGATTTTGAAGAGGTTCTTCAAATGAGTTTCCACTCCGTGAACAAATCTCTGTGTTGATTATCTGTGTGATTGGTTTCATAGTTTATTTGCTTGCTAGTCAATATTTGCGTTAGACCAGAAAAATCGATCTACACCTATTCACCCCCCTCTGGGTGTTGTGTTGAGTAGAACCACTGCTTTTTCAGCATCAAGCAAAGGCCTACTCCATTTAATAGGCACCTCATCATTTCTCTTTACAGGATCAGTATGCTCATATTAAGTTCTCCACTTGTTTAAAAGGAAATTGGCTGTCTTAATTAAAGAATCCCACACATTATTAAAGACCTTTATTTCATGTTTGTGCGCTGTACTTTATTCCCACTAACTAAATCTTGCTCGAGACTGATCTACTTTATTGAAGCAAAAGGAAAAGCTAGCTGCAAGGATTTTTGTTTTTTGATTTAAATTCATATGGAAAACCTTCTGGTAGGCCCACAAAAATAAAGCTAGAGTCTTGGTAGTTTAACCTTTGTCGATGGTAAACATTGAGGAACACGCGGTACGTATTCTAGTAAGTAAACTAGGTTGAACTTATCTAAATTAATGGAAAAGCTGATCATTTCAAAGTACCAGAAAAAATTAAGATTCTTCTGGGAATTACATATATATGAAAATAAAAAGAATTATCAATTTAAACATCGTTGTCATTTGAACAATGGCCTCTAAAATTATTTTCAGAAGAAGGACGTTTGCGTGAGCGTCGCTACTGAAAATGATACGGCCGAATAATCCTTTTCTTGGAAGACTTGCAATGAATTGGAGAGTCTTTGGCATTTTCGAATACGAATTTTCCATGAAACTTCGTTAATTGGCCTGTTTGATAAAGCATATAAATGAAACAAAAATGAGCTGTATCTACTTTGAAAGGTCGTTCCAGAATCTGATGTCATACATGGTAATACGCGCAAGCCTAGTGATGTGAAAGGGGGAAAAATCAAATTAAAGAGTACTCGATCGATAGTTTTTTGAGATGAAAATGACATTTTTTAGAAGAAAATTTTGGTCCACAAAAAGATATAAATCCCAAGCTCGTATGAATTAAATTGGGGACCTCAAATCTATCAGTTAACTTATAATTCAACTTGTATGTTTTTTTCTTTGCTACTACTATAAATTTGCAAAAAGTGAGGTCGTAAGTTATAATCCTCACTGAGAATAAGAAGTTGTCATATATATAATCACCACGGAATATAATGTGCTAAAAATAATAAAAATGTACGTCTTTAATATATTAACCTCAGATTTTAAATGTCACCTAACAATTTTTTTTTTTCTTTTTTGGATCTAAACATTTTACCTTAGGAGTGATATTTGAAGTGAATTGGACTTAATTATCTGATGTACTCAAGAGAGTTATGCATTATATCTATCGGACTCAATGGTGAGTATTTTTATCATCCACAGACGCAGAGAATCTTGATCCATTCACGCGTTTGTAGGTGGGTCATGAGTCATGCACGACTGACATTTCATGATCATCATCAGCGAATCTTTTCTTTTTATTTTTGATCTCAAGTGTCCTAGTCAAGCCGTCAATTTTGCATCCACGATAAGTCTTTTCTTTTTCTTTGTCGGACCGGAAGAAAAGTCTAGCTCTTATTGATGCGTGTATTTCCCGGAAGCAAAACTACAAACATACAAACAAATATTGATGCGTGTAGACAAAGTGCAAGCTGTTGCTTAGAGAAAAAACCCGAAGACATGCTCAAATCTTTGGTATTTCTTTTCCAAAAGAAAAATTATACTAATAGTACTACTGTTATCGGTTTGAATTGAAGTTAGGTAAATTAAGTACTACAGGGACACAACAGTGATATAATTTGTTTAAAACATTTAAACACATCAAATTAATCAATCAAAATTTAAATAAGTTAAATTTAATAATATTACAATTGCTATTTTCATGGTGTTATGATCCCACATTGACTAAGTATGGGATTTGTTGATGGTTTATAAACCCCTAGGCACCCTTCCCTTGTAAGCTAGTTTTCAAGGGTAAGTTCTACCTAGTGGGTTCATAACAAATGGTATCAGAGCCACCCCACGTCTAGGCCATGTTGCGACGGTTGCAATCGTGCGGCACGGGGGGTGATGCCGGCATGGCAGTGTTCGCCCGGAGCTAGGAAAAGACCTAGCGCACAGCCAGCCCGTGTGAGCGCCGGGATCGTCGTGGATGTCGGCTGCGGAGCGTGGTGGTTGTTATGATCCCACATTGACTAAGTATGGAATTTGTTGATGGTTTATAAGCCCCTAGGCACCCTTCCCTTGTAAGCTAGTTTTCAAGGATAAGTTCTATCTAGTGGGTTCATAACAAAAAAAAAAAAAAATTTGTCACACTTGTAATTACAATGACAGTAGGGGCTGAAGCTATAGTTGGCTTGGGTAGTTGCTGGACTTGGCCCATAGCTTTGAGTGTTAATGCATGGGTCAACGGGATGGGGCTATGGCCCAGTTCTTATTTTATTAGGCCTATTATGCTTATGTTATTTCCTTTTATCTTAATTGTACTGGCCTTTGGTCCACTAGTTAGTTAATGATTGGGTCTCTATAAATAGACAAATGAGACTTTTGTAAGGGCATGCAAAATTTGAATGAAAACTTTATTTCTCTTTTCTGTCTTCTCTCTTTTTCTACCGGAGGTACTCCCCTCGAAGTGAGTAGTTTTTTGAGTATTTCTATCAAACATTTGGGGTGTGTTACACATGGGCTGAGTCATGTTGACTAGATCTGAAATCTTGTTGAGAGTCATCTGCTTCCACAATAAGGGAGATAACAACGGAAACGATCTGCAGTGGGTGGTTTGCTTTGAGAGGTAGCATGAAAGCATTGCAAGGTCGACCAAGTGTGGCGCCTTTGATGATACGAACATGTGTGGGCTATTTGAATAATGTTAGATACAGTTATAGGCTGTGCAAGTGCCACACACTCTTTTATAACAAAGTTATCCAAATTACTCAATACAATCCCACTTCGAGGGTGAGACGACCTCCGAGAATAGGGAAAAAGAAGAAGAATGAATTTGTATTAATTTTATGGATAAAAATCTCACATCCTTCGTAAATCCCTTATATATCTAAAAAAGAAAAACAACAACCCTCCCGCAGAATGTAGTCTATAAACCAATAAGAAAACACCTGACACTGTAACCTAAACGGCTTAATAACAAACAAAACGTACGCTTCATATTACGACACTTGGCTTAATCACGAGCCTTCATTCATTACGTACACTACTTGCTATTGATTAATGACCACTCGATACATCCAATGGTTCAACTGGTGCCACGCATCTTCCCAACGTTGATGCTTTTCCCAAACAGATACTTGATCTTCCACTTCCAGTCTGACACATCTACTTTCCCAATTGCTTCTTCATCCTCCACATCCCGCTCTAGCTCCTGCGATTGTTGTGTGACATCTTTCTAACAAAGAGTTTGGTATATTATTAAAAAATTAATTTGTTCATGTAGGTCACATATTTACTCACATTTTTAAAAGGAGTACATTGTGCTTGCGCTCACTACAACAAAAAAGGGATTTGGGGAAAAACTTTTGTCTAAAAAATTGTGATTTCTTCCTAAAATAATTTTTGGGAGGAAAAAAAATCATCCCAAGATCGACCCAATTTCACTCTCCCAAAAGGTTTTTTGGAAAGAAAATTTAAATTTCTTCACAAAAAATACCTTTTGGGACAAAATTGAACAAGATCGTTCGCTAGCATTCGAATGGAAAGTTTTTTTGGGACGATTAAATTTCTTCCCAAATATACAGTCAAAAGATCAAATCATTACGTTCGATCGTGACTGTATATTTGAACGCATTGGGTTGAGTGGTTGATTGAAATGAATTTGTTCAAACATATTCATATGAAAAAACGTTCGAACATTAAATTTAGTGCTCGACTGTACAACTATGTTCGAACACATTACGTTGATTGTTCTATCAAATTATTATATGTTCGAACGTGTTATTAGGAAAAGATGTTCAAATGTGAAATATAGTTAGCAAACGTAGATTTTATGTTCGATGTTGTTAGAAAATATTTGAATGCTTATTACATTCGAACGGGGAGTTCATTATGTAAGATTGCTGTTCAAACACCGATTACGAATTATGTGCAAATGTTCTGTGTAACCGTTCTAATGGTTAGACTGACGATATGTTTGAACAATTGTTGGTCATTCGAATAGTAGGAATTCGATTTTACTGAATAATGAAAAATGAAATACACATACATAACATCTTAAAAAATATATTAGAATTAGTTCAATAAACATAAAAGTAGTCTAAAAAATGCAAAATAAATAAATAAAACAGTAGTGTTCATCACATAAAAACAGTTGTAGAATCTGTATTAATTCAACTCGTTGCTTGGAGGCCTGAATTGTTGCATAAGAATATGTATTTGGAGTTACATCTCTCTCTTGAACTCATCTTGTTGCTGTTCTTATTGTTTCAATTGCATCTCTATGTCTTCTTGTTGCGCCACTTGAGCCTTTAACTTATGCTGCCTTGTCGTCAATTCCTCGATCTCAAACCTCGCTTCCTCTAACACTTTAGAAGTGTTGGAGGCATTGTTGGATGATGAAGATGAGCTAGAAGGCTTGACGCACGATCCAAACCCCTAAAATATGATCCTGAACGTGGACCCAACTCTTTTGTAAAAATGTCAACATCACTTGTTGAGAAATTTTGATCAAATGCAGATTCAGCACGCAAGGCAACTATTTTCTTCTTACACATAAGAGAAATAATTAATATTTCCAAAAATATACAAATATGTTTAATTAAAATAGATAATAATACTTATATAATTTTTACGGGCGTCGGGATGAGTCCATTCTCCATTACGATTAATATGTGATGTAGCATATAATCTTGTTCGATCGTAATTGGTATTTAACTTTTGTTACATGACACGCATTTTATTTATATGAAGTTATTAGAATACGAAAAACGACGAACTTAAGCAATTCATTATATAAAATAGTATTACCAATTTCTTAGAGAGGTGATGGAATGATCTTGAGCATGCATGATGATGTACCTTTAAGTTTGATCTTTTTTTTTAAGAATTTCACTCCTACATAGAAGTTGTAATCCTGAAAAGGATGTTGGTGTGCCTTGTCCTTGTTCTTGAACTTATTGAAATACTTATGACATCTCGCCTTATATTTGCATAATGCATTAACATAAACTCATCAACAGTTTTATGCTACTCTCATGGGCCAAATTTTAGTTCAAAATCATCATTGAAAAAATATATACATGAACAAATCATTTGCATATTCTATATTTTGCATACACATTAAATAATTTGAGAAATCAATTAAACATTACTGAACAATGCTTTTTGATAAGGTTTTTGACATCTTGGGGAACTTTATGCCATGAACTTGTAGCCAAAATAACATAAGTTCGTATATACTATCTATAGTAAATTAGGCGCCTTTCCTTCTCAAAATTATTCTCCTTATCATCTAGTACCTCTGATGGATTCTCAAGATCCGTTTGAACTGGATTTGGTAAATTATGACTCTCAGATTATGTGATTCCAAAAGATTACTGCTTTCCAAATCAGTCAACATGACAGATTAAAGTTGTCAGGAATATTATCTCATCGGAAGAAAACGACAATCGACTTTGTATGTATTATTCACGAGTTGGTACTATTCATGTATTATTAGAGTTACTGTTTGTACAGATTGGTTTTCACGTGTTGGTATTGTACATGTATTATTAGAGTTACTGTGTTGCACTGTTTTAGTGTCTATAAATATAGGAGTTTGTAACAAAGGAAAGGCATTCAGAATTCTCTCATCTGAAGCCTTGTCCTCTCTCTCTCTCATCCTCTCAACTCTCTCCTAGCTCACCCAAGCCTACCTTTTGTAAAACCAACTCTCCTGTCTTTCTTCATGTCTTCTGTCTTCACATCTTCTGAGAATTAGCTCCTTCTTGTAAGTATTATGTATTTAATGAAGTTGATTTTGGTATATCTCTTTATCTTATTTATGTTATCATGCATATGGTCCGTGATATCGCCTGCTTCAATTGCTTTCATGCATATGGCTGGTTACACTGCTTATTGTTAAACTTTTAATTAGGTTTAAATAAAGAGTTCAAATTCATTGAGACAGAATAAATATTTCCTATATCCAAAGAGAAATAAGTAGATTAAGAGCTTGAGGGAACACCACCGGGACCACCCTTAAAAGCCTTCCAGCATAAATGGGCTGACCAACGGATTTCAATGGCTTACTGACGCCAAACAGAATAGCGATTATTCTGCAGGCAAGTTTCAACAGATGATTCACAGAAAAGTAAACAAGAGATTTGCCCAAGAACACAGAGAAAACGTCTCTGATGTCAATTCAAATAACAATAATCAAGAATAATCAAAATCAACCCACAAGCCGGGCTGTAATAGCTGAAAATCGACTGTATTGGAATTTTACCAAAAATAGCAAAATCCCAATAATAATGCCAAAATTAAATACATAATAAAAGAAGTATTCTGCCAAAGATTTGGCCCAAATCGAGTTCAGAATCTCTTCCAAAACAGTAAATGAAAAGTTACCATAAAAGGCAAAAAATAACTAACATTAGGAAATTGGAGGGGAAAACAGTGGAATTTAGCCTCGAAAATGATGCACACCAAGTATAGCTGGGTACCCACGACGTGCGCGCCGAAGAGAACTTTCCAAATTGGGGTCATATGAGCGATTCTGAAACCCGTAGCCAAAGTTATGGCTAAAATACCGGAACGTGCCCAAAATTGCCCCAACTAAGGAAATATCACGATTTCCTACCTTCTTTGCGCTGATCTACCACCTCAAGGTATTTCAGCGCCGTCAACGTACAATCTGACAACTCAGCATCATCTGACTCTGATCCTCCTGCATCACTTACCAACACAAGTCTTCCAATATGCTTCATTTTCTTTTTCTATAGATTATCAATGATTTTTACTCTTTTTTTTTTTTTTTAATGCAAGGATACTCAAATGATACTTTATACTTTTAATTTCGTTTATTAAGAATCTGCGATGATTTTCCCAGTGTTCTAATAAATCCCTTCTGCTTTGATATAAAAGGTATTTAGTTACCATTGATTTTTTATCTTGTTTCATTAATGAAAATTTTCCTTTAAGTTCTTCTATATCAACCATTAACAGTTGTAACTCAAGTCTTAGATTATAATCCATACACTTTAAATCAGACAAATCTCGATAACCAACACTAGGAGCAAAATAATATTCCATAAAATTAAATGTAAAATAAAATAACAGTAAAACAATAGAAAAAACTATTAGTTTAAATAATGAATATGAATCATTACAATTATTAACAAGAGATGCTATCAGGCATCACAAAGAACAAAAATACTCTTTTATGCATATTAGATTAGTACAAGTTGCCATAAAATCACTCACTAGAATTGGATTAAACACATCAGTATTACTCTGTTTAAGGGATGGAAGACACTTAAATTTTCATGATTCATTACTTGGGATGGTAGAATCAAGCTTGTTCCAAGGCCCAGTTTATTTTAATTATTATCCAAATTATTCTGTTTCATTATTTGATACTAATATACTACATGCTTTAATATTAAATATTAAAACGAATGGTTATAATATGATGAAAGGGTCACATCCTCTAACAGTAGTATATAGGATTCATTATAAATTAATGAAAACAACATTAGAACCACAAGCTCTTATTTCCAGTCCAAAAGGATATACATTGTTATTACAATCTAGTACACAAAATTCTAGCATACAAATTCCCAGACAAATTAAATGGAATCAAATTACTCTCCCTAATGAATGGCAATTAGAAAACATTACTCCATTACCTAAGGTAGAAAATAATTCTAAAGATGATCTTGAATACATAGATCAAAAACCGGACGAAACAGTCCAAATAGCTTTTCAACCTTTTAGGAGGTCTGTTTCACATTATTTTTCTCCAGCACTTTCTACTTATCGTACACCCAAATCTGTTCTTACATCAAGATCTCAAAATTTTGACAGTAGATCCCAGAGTCTTGATACATAGATTAGGGGAATTATTCCCAGAAATATTATTGATACACCAGTTTATACTGTTAGTCATCTAGATAGAGCATCCACATCTCATAATCCTAAAAAGGAACCTTCTTCTCCAACATATTCTCAAGTGATTGGAGATTATGCCCAAATATACACCCTGAGTAAAGAAGAGTTTAAAATTAACAAAGAATATCTTAAATAAGATTATATGAAAAAAGAAAATAGTCATAAAAGATTAATATTCTTCTCAACCTTTACAAAAATAGAAAGGGATTATATTCAAGAAAAATATTATAAATATTTGGAGGAAATCCAAATTAATATACCATTCTTTTTATGGTTCAAAATTTATAAAACAAACCGATTATCAACCATAAACAGGACAACTAATCAATGGATTAAAGAAGAAAACAATCAAACTATTTACGAAGAATATCCTCCTTTTGAAGCCATTAAATTCAATCAAAGAAATACCCAAATATTGGCCTCACCAATAAAAAAAATACAATAATTCAGTAGAAGCTAAAAATACTGATAATATAATTCAACAAAATAATTACACTAATTTATATCTAAAGACCATGAGTAAACAATTAGAAAGAATTGAAGCCCAGATATCTCCTATAAATCCTACAATTAAATAAGCAAAAGAAACCCCTTTATTCGTCCCTCATGAGATCCCATCTCATCTAAAACCTGTTTTTTCTAAAAATAAAAATGATTTATTAGAACAAATCTCTAACAAATTAGAAAAATTAACTATTAGCAATAATGCATCTACCTCAAAACAACCTCATATTAATATGCTAAGTAAAACAGATTCTCCTGAAATATCTGACTCTGAAATAAGTAATATTGAAAACCAATTCAAAAATTTAGACTTACAAATAAATAAGATTAGAGGAGACCATGTTAATAGTTTTTCAGCTAGAGATTCTAAACACCATGTCTCCATTACTTGAAATTGGTATCCAAGGCCTACCCCTCCTGATATGCAATTTGAAGAAAGAGAACATATAGTAAGACCTGCTTTTGCACCATATGTATTATATGAATGGAATATAGACGGATTATCCGAGTATGAAATATTAAACCACTTCCAAGAAATGGTTATGGTAGCTAATGTTTATAAAAGTAATAGAAAAACTGATTACCAAGTAGCACATATTATTGTTACAGGATTTACTGGCCAATTAAAAGGCTGGTGGGATCATTATCTTTCAAATGAACAAAAGACACAAATATTAATTGCGTATAAACATGATGAAAATATGCAAGTAATTAAAACAGAAAACGGATTACCATTAGAAGACGCTATAAATACTTTAATATATGTATTAACCAAACACTTTGTTGGAGATCCTGTCCAATTCAAGGAAAGAACCAGTGATTTATTGATTAACTTAAAATGTCCTCAATTATCTAATTTTCGTTAGTATAAAGATGTATTTCTAACTAAAGTTATGATCAGAAATGATTGCCAGCAACCATACTGGATGGAAAAGTTCATAGCCGGACTTCCATATTACTTCGCCCAAAAGGTACGAGAATCATTAGTAAAATTAGATGGTACTATTGATTTCTTAAATCTTACATATGGTGATATAATAACTATCATTAATAGGACTGGTTTGACTATGTGTAATGACTTAAGATTAAAAAAGCAAATGGATAAAGAAAAGAAATCTGCTAAAAAAGAATTAGGTACCTTTTGTGAATAGTTTGGATATACTCCATTATTAGCTCCTTCAAGAAGACACAAAAAGGGAAAAAGAGTTTATAAGAATTATTCTAACAAAAAACGAAAGTATAAAAAACCTTATAATAGAATAAAAGAAAAACAGGAATATAACAAGCCAATAAAAACTCCAAAAAAGACTAATAAAAAGAAAAAACAAATTGTTTCTTATAATAACAATTAAAATAAACTGGGCCTTGTGTCTTCCATCCCTTAAACAAAGTAATACTGATGTGTTTAATCCAATTCTAGTGAGTGGTTTTATGGCAACTTGTACTAATCCAATATGTATAAAAGAGTATTTCTGTTCTTTGTGATGCCTGATAGCATCTCTTGTTAATAATTGTAATGATTCATATTCATTATTTAAACTAATAGTTTTTTCTACTGTTTTAATCGTATAATTAGTAAGAAATGATAATTTAGAAGAAAAAGTGGAATACTTATATACCTGATTTTTTGGGACATTAGGAATCGTCCAATCTTGTAAATTTCTTTCTATATCTGTTATATCATAATCTTCTTGGTTAATTTTATCAAGTTCTATGGGGATATTAGTAGTAGATTCATTAGTAGATTCATTAGGTTTAAATAAAGAGTTCAAATTCATTGAGACAGAATAAAGATTTCCTATATCCAAAGACGTATATCCCAGGTAATATAATAAGTATATAGATATTAAAAGTTTAACAATAGCAATAACAATATAGAAAATAACAATAACAATAACAATATAATATAATCGCCAATGGCTCTGATACCAAATACGTATATCCCAGGTAATATAATAAGTATATAGATATTAAAAGTTTAACAATAGGCGGTATAACCAGCCATATGCATGATAACATAAATAAGATAAAGAGATATACAAAAATCAACTTCATTAAATACATAATACTTACAAGGAGGAGCTAATTCTCAGAAGAGGTGAAGACAGAAGACATGAAGAAAGACAGGAGAGTTGGTTTTACAAAAGGTAGGCTTGGGTGAGCTAGGAGAGAGTTGGGAGGATGAGAGAGAGAGAGGACAAGGCTTCAGCTGAGAGAATTACGAATGCCTTTCCTTTGTTACAAACTCCTATATTTATAGATACTAAAACAGTGCAACACAGTAACTCTAATAATACATGAACAGTACCAACACGTGAAAACCAATCTGTACAAACAGTAACTCTAATAATACATGAATAGTACCAACTCGTGAATAATGCATACAAAGTCGATTGTCGTTTTCCTCCGAGGAGATAATATTCCTGACAACTTTAATCTGTCATGTTGACAAATTTGGAAAGCATTAATCTTCTGGAATCACATAATCTGAGGGTCATAATTTACCAAATCCAGTTCAAACGGATCTTGAGAATCCATCAGAGATACTGGATGATAAGGAGAATAATTTTGAGAAGGAGAGGCGCCTGAGTGAGAGGCCTGTTGAGAAGGAAAGGCCTGATGAGCTGCAGGTTGCTGTAATGGAGATAATCTGGTTGGATGCCGTGCGTCTTCTTCATCATCACTATCTGAAACTTGTGACATTGCTTCGGCTAATTTTTTTAAATCTTTCTTGCTGGTAATGGATGCTAATTGTGCCTGGAATTTTCTTCGTTGAACCAGTACTTCTGGGGCTTTGGTAATTTTTGAAAACATTTTTAAGACATGATCATAATTATATTTTTCCCACCATTTGACAGAAACTTGGCGGGCCAAGAACGTAATGGTTTTGAGAGAGGGATGAGGTTTGATAACATATTCCCATTTCATAATCTAATTTAATTTTGTTTTGAGAAAGAAAAGAAGAAGTGGTGGACAATGGCTTAATGTTGGTTGACTATTATCTTGTGAAGTAAAAATTCGAAAACTTTCCTGGAGAGGGAGAGGAAGAGGAAGGAGAAGAAGTTCGGATCCATAATGGTCCCACCAAAGTGAAAACCATTTAGGAAGTGTCTTAATTTCTTGTAATTTATCAAAATGAAGGAACCACGAATGACGCAAATTTTTATTTTGTTTTAAAAACATTTTTTTCCATGCCTGCTGATAATCATAATAGTCATAATAAGGAGGATCATAAGGCTGAGAAAATTTTTTTGTCAAATAAGGATTTTTTTTCCATTGTTCCAAAGTGAGGACCTGTTTAATGGTGACTTTATGAAAAGCAATAATTGGAGGTGCAGGTAGAGATGGTTGAGTTTGAAGGGAACAAGGGACTTCAGAGAGAATAATTGAGTCTGAGTCTACTAATATGAATTCATAAAAATTTTGAGTCTTCTAAATGTTTTGCGGGATATAATGCGAATCTGGTAAAAGAAAGGCATCAAGTAATTTTTGGAGGTCAAACAAGTGTTGGATTTCAGGCTCGATGGGGAAGACAGGGTGCCAGTGAGATTTAATAATAATAGAAGATGTAGCAGGTTGAGATAGTAATGGAGGACTAATAATCTGAGAAGGAGAAGAAGAAGGGGAAACAATTTGAGAGTATGTTGGTAATTTTGGAGAAGATAATGGTGAAAATGGATTGTAGGAAGGTCTAATATTTTGTGGTAATGACCCTAGTACCGTATATGGTCTTGGAGTTGCAGAAAGATAAGGTGAAGGATAAGGAGGAGATGGTGGCAATGCATAAGAAGATTTAGACTTTGAGGAAGACATAATTTTCCCTATAAAAATTCTCGTGATAGAAAATCAAGAAGAGAATTAGCTTCTCCTTTAATGTGTTCAATATCAAAATCAAAAATACTTAATATAGCTTGCTATCTAGCAAATATTTGTCTGGTAGCCAGGTTTTTCACATCTTTAATCAAAACTTCCTTGGCTGATTTGCAATCTATCCTAAGTAAAAACTTTTGATTTAACAAATCATCTTGAAATTTAGAAATACATAATACAATAGCTAAAAGCTCTTTTTTATTGGTGCTATAACTCTTTTGGGTAGGATTCCAACATCCTGAATGGAATCGAACAATCTGTTCAGAATCACCTGATAATCTTTGTTTCATAGTTCCTCCATAACCAAGATCAGAGGCATCCGTTTCAACAATTTTTAAAGTATGAGGGGATGGGAGTCTTAAACATGGTAATTTCTTAACATGAGTCTTAATCTGTCTTATAATATTTGTATGTTTTTCTGTCCACGGAGGTGGATTCTTTTTTAATCTCTTAAATAATGGTTTGCATAATGGCCTGAGAGATTGATAAAAATCTGCAACGTAATTAAGACTTCCTAGAAATCTTTGTAATTGTTGTTTATCTTTTATTTCATCTGAAAATTTATCAGCAAATTCTATTGCTCTACTAATTGGAGTAATAGTTCCTTGGTAAATATCATGTCCAAGAAATCTAATTTTGTTTTGAAATAATTTTATTTTTGGTGATGAAACAACTAATCCATTTTGTTTAATAATTTGGACAAAAGTATTTAAGTGCTTCTAGTGTTGTTCAATAGATGAAGAGAATATTAATACATCATCTATATAGACTATTGAAAAATGAGTAAAATGGGTAAATATTTCGTTCATAATATTTTGAAATTCACTAGGGGCATTATTTAATCCAAATGGCATAACATTCCATTCATAATGTCCGAATGAGACTGTAAAAGCTGTTTTATACCGATCTTTTTCAGCAATTTGAATTTGCCAGAACCCACTTTTCATATCAAATTTTGAAAATACTGTAATATCATAAAGTCTAGATAATAAATCTTTCTTATTAGGGATTGGGTACCTAATCCATTGTAATACTTTATTTAAAGGTTTATAATTAATAACTAATCGAGGAACTCCTCTTTCTAATTCTGCTTGTTTTTTAACATAAAAGGTAGCACAGCTCCAAGGTGATTTACTTTTCCTAATTAATCCTTTTGTTAATAAATCATTAATTTCCTTTTTGCAGAATTCTAATAGTTCATTATTCATTTGAATTGGTCTGGCTTTGGTTGGAATATTTTTCTCAGAAAATTCCTTTTCATAGGGTAATTCAACTATATGTTGTTTTCTATTCCAAAAAGCATTAGGTAAGTTAGAGCATACTTCCTTTTCAATCATAATCTTAAAATTATCAATTTTTTGAGTTAATAATGTATCCTTTAATTGTTCTTCAATTCTTTTATATTTTAATTCTTGTTTTAAAAAACTTATCTGTTTTTCTTTTCTTTTAATTCTGTTTTTTGTTAAAAAATTAATTTCTTTAGATAATGAAACTTCTTTTAAGGAGTTAATTTCCTTTGATACAGGAGGAAATAGAAATTTAAATTGAATTTTTTGTCCGAGTATTTTAGTAGAAATTCCTTCCTCTGTTACAGAGAATGGGTATAATAATGCAAAGAATGGATTTCCTAATATTATTTTGGTGTTAATATTTTTTACTAAAATAAATGTTGTTTTGAAACAAATTCCATTATTACAAATATGTGCATTAGATAGTTTATAATTTATGTTCAATTTTGCTCCATTAGCTTGGGATAATGTTTCTTTTGTTTTTTCAAAATATTTAGAAGGTATTATTCCTTCTTGTATACAATTTAAGTCTGCTCATGTATCTAATAGAGCAATCGTAATAAAGGAAAATTCTTGATTAATTGAGACCGTTACTTCAGTATACCATTTTTGAAAATTTATCTTATTGAGAATATTAATGAAGTTGTCTGTTTCATCTTTAATAATTATTATTGAACTTTCTCCTTGTTCTTTATTATGAGAGTTATCTATATTTTTGTCTATTTTTAACAATATAATTTATTATATTAATTGTTCATTTAAACTTCTAATTTAAGATTGGATGCTTTTAAATTTCTAATCTCTTGTTTTATTTTATTAATTTCTTGTTGCAGGTCTTGTAATGTGATTCTTTGTTTTTCTGTTTTAAATCTTCCTACTATTTCTGAGAAATTATAGGGTGCTGAAGAGGTTTTTTTTTATTATTATTATTATTTTTTTAATAAGAGTTAGTGTCACCTGTCCAAGAGTGACCCTTCCCCAATTTTATTAATAACTCTCACTTGTGGCGGAGGAAAACCGTGGTTACAAATTAAGCATCTGGGATACAATAGAAAACCAGAATGCAGAAAAAAAAACAAGTTAGAAAGAAAAAGACCACAAAAAAATCCAAACAACGAAACACACAAATTAGCTAAATCGAAGCGAAGGCAAACCAGAATAATCCATGCGGATAAGACCGCGCAACGCACGGGGAGTATCCGTCAAATGAGAAAAAATTAAATCACTACCGAAAGCCCCATGTTTGGCTAACCAATCTGCAACTTTATTAGCCTCCCGAAAAACATGATGAATCGAGCACGTCATTGAGTTCATCATGTCCATAATTTCCTCCCAGAAATCCTCCAGGTACCACACCCCACATCTTTTGCTTCTCCACCAGGAAATAACAGTCATAGAATCAAGTTCAATATCCACATAATTTAAAGATAAAGATTTACAAACCTGGAGCCCATGAAGAAGAGCTAATAACTCAGCCCTATTATTAGAACCTGTACCAATGAACGAGGAAAAATCATGAATTAGTCGACCATGATTATTTCTAATAACTCCACCTATGCCTGAGGCACCCGGATTACCCAAACTACTGCCATCTGTGTTATCCCACCGAAGGCCGTTGCCAAGCAATAAATTTGCACTGCCGGATTGGGGGGAAGATAGGCTGTACATTCAAACCCTTAAGTACCTGTAAATCAAGACTAGATATGTGAGAACTAGCATGCATATCACGACAAATAATACTAATCCACCGACGAACAGAATGAATGATATCAAAAGCAGATTCAAAGCAACCCTCCATACACGCCAAACATCGCCGCCGCCAGATTCTCCAAGTGATAATCACCGGGAGAATTCCCACAATAATGCCAACCTGAGACAATAGTTTTGCACGGCGAAACCAAATCTTCACCGAGTCTTTCCAATTCCGGCCCATCGGGATCCCAAGGTTAGCCCCAAAATAACACCAAACAGTTTTCGCAATATCACCGGCAAAAAGAACATGATTTTGGTCCTCATAATGATCGTTAGTACAACAATCACAACGGGAGGTAATAGGAATACCAATATGTCTAAGATGATGATCGACGCTAAGGGCCATAAACCAAGCTTTCCACATGTGGGTAGACATTTTAAAAGGAAGACTCTTATGCCACATCCACGAATGCTCCTCAATAGTATCACCCTTAATACGGATACAATCCCAAGCCGACTTAGTGGAGAACAAACCATTATCATTGTTAGTCCAAATCAACACATCAATACCTGGTTTAGCCTTACCAATATCCTCTAAAATACCATCAAAATGATTCGGCCCCACTAATTGAAGAATAAAATCCATATCCCAATCATTATTTAATTTGCAATCCTTCACCTGAAGATGAGGATGACCCACAATATGCGTATCATTAACTAACGGGCCGCTTTCCTGCCATTTATCATACCAGAAAGAAATCAACCCATCTTTAAGGCGCCACTTGGAATTATCCAAGACCAAAGGAAGGGAATTAGCAATCATTTTCCAGAACCTCGTACCCTTAGTTGGATCAACTAGGGCCCAAGGTTTAGAACCCACATATTTACTCTTAAAAAATTTAGCCCATAAAGAGTTACCTTGAATGAGATTTCACGCAAATCTAGCATGAAGGGCTTTTTGCATATCATCAAAATTCCTAAGAGCCAACCCACCTTCCTCCACGGGACGACAGATAGAATTCCAAGACACCCATTTTTTCTTACCTTTAACATTATGCTCCCCCCAGAAGAAAGTACTCATCATACGATGAATAGCATTAATAGTAGATTGCGGGACCTGAAGAACGGCAAAGAGATGGAGAGCCATACTAGAGAGAACATGCTGAAGAGGTTATTGAAGTGGTTTGATGATTAAAAGTGTCTTTTAATTTATCTAAATAATCTTTTCTTTCCTGTGGATCTTTAATTCTATCTATTAATTGTAATATAATATCTTCTTATTTTGAGAGTACATTAATGGTTTTATTACAAAAGTAACTATTTTTATCTAAACAATTGTAGACCTGTATTTCATCTTCTTCAGATTCACTTTCAGAAGACTGTTCTGAAAGACTTGATTGTTTTAATTGATAGATTTCTTCTTCATCAGAAGAGTTTTCCTCTTCTTCACTTGAATGTATTATAAAAATATTTAATAATTTTTCTTTTAATGTTTCAGATACGTCTAATTCATTAATTTGTTGTTTAACCTTACAATTTAACTTATAATGTCCAACTTTTCCACATTTATAACAAACAATTTGTCTTTTCTTTTTATTAGTCTTTTTTGGAGTTTTTATTGGCTTGTTATATTCCTGTTTTTCTTTTATTCTTTTATAAGGTTTTTTATATTTTCGTTTTTTGTTAGAATAATTCTTATAAACTCTTTTTCCCTTTTTGTGTCTTCTTGAAGGAGCTAATAATGGAGTATATCCAAACTATTCACAAAAGGTACCTAATTCTTTTTTAGCAAATTTCTTTTCTTTATCCATTTGCTTTTTTAATCTTAAGTCATTACACATAGTCAAACCAGTCCTATTAATGGTAGTTATTATATCACCATATGTAAGATTTAAGAAATCAATAGTACCATCTAATTTTACTAATGATTCTTGTACCTTTTGGGCAAAGTAATATGGAAGTCCAGCTATGAACTTTTCCTTCCAGTATGGTTGCTGGCAATCATTTCTGATCATAACTTTAGTTAGAAATACATCTTTATACCAACGAAAATCAGATAGTTGAGGACATTTTAAGTTAATCAATAAATCACTGGTTCTTTCCTTGAATTGGACAGGATCTCCAACAAAGTGTTTGGTTAATACATTTATTAAAATATTTACAGCGTCTTCTAATGGTAATCTATTTTCTGTTTTAATTACTTGCATATTTTCATCATGTTTATACGCAGTTAATATTTGTGTCTTTTGTTCATTTGAAAGGTAATGATCCTAATACATCTGGTGCAAAAGCAGATCTTACTATATGTTCTCTTTCTTCAAATTACATATCAGGAGGGGTAGGCCTTGGATACCAATTTCGAGTAATGGAGACATGGTGTTTAGAATCTCTAGCTGAAAAACTATTAACATGGTCTCATCCAATCTTATTTATTTGTAAGTCTAAATTTTTGAATTGGTTTTCAATATTACTTATTTCAGAGTCAGATATTTCAGGAGAATCTGTTTTACTTAGCATATTAATATGACGTTGTTTTGAGGTAGATGCATTATTGCTAATAGTTAATTTTTCTAATTTGTTAGAGATTTGTTCTAATAAATCATTTTTATTTTTAGAAAAAACAGGTTTTAGATGAGATGAGATCTCATGAGGGACGAATAAAGGGGTTTCTTTTGCTTCTTTAATTGTAGGATTTATAGGAGATATCTGGATTTCAATTCTTTCTAATTGTTTACTCATGGTCTTTAGATATAAATTAGTGTAATTATTTTGTTGAATTATATTATCAGTATTTTTAGCTTCTACTGAATTATTGTATTTTTTTTATTGGTGAGGCCAATATTTAGGTATTTCTTTGATTGAATTTAATTGCTTCAAAAGGAGGATATTCTTCGTAAACAGTTTGATTGTTTTCTTCTTTAATCCATTGATTAGTAGTCCGGTTTATGGTTGATAATCGGTTTGTTTTATAAATTTCGAACCATGAAAAGAATGATATATTAATTTGGATTTCCTCCAAATATTGATACTATTTTTCTTGAATATAATCTCTTTCTATTTTTGTAAAGGTTGAGAAGAATATTAATCTTTTATGACTATTTTCTTTTTTCATATAATCTTGTTTAAGATATTCTTTGTTAATTTTAAACTCTTCTTTACTCATGGTGTATATTTGGGCATCATCTCCAATCACTTGAGAATATGTTGGAGAAGAAGGTTCCTTTTCAGGATTATGAGATGTGGATGCTCTATCTAGATGACTAGCAGGATGACTAACAGTATAAACTGGTGTATCAATAATATTTTCGGGAATAATTCCCCTAATCTGTGTATCAAGACTCTGGGATCTACTGTCAAAATTTTGAGATCTTGATGTAAGAACAGATCTGGGTGTACGATAACTAGAAGGTGTTGGAGAAGAATAATGTGAAAAAGACCTCCTAAAAGGTTGAAAAGCTATTTGGACTGTTCCGTCCGGTTTTTGATCTATGTATTCAAGATCATCTTTAGAATTATTTTCTACCCTAGGTAATGGAGTAATGTTTTCTAATTGCCATTCATTAGGGAGAGTAATTTGATTCCAATTAATTTGTCTGGGAATTTGTATGCTAGAGTTTTGTGTACTAGATTGTAATAATAATGTATATCCTTTTGGACTTGTAATAAGAGCTTGTGGTTCTAATGTTGTTTTCATTAATTTGTAATGAATCCTATATACTACTGTTAGAGGATGTGACCCTTTCATCATATTATAACTATTCGTTTTAATATTTAATATTAAAACATGTAGTATATTAGTATCAAATAATGAAACAGAATAATTTGGATAACAATTAAAATAAACTGGGCCTTGGAACAAGCTTGATTCTACCATCCCAAGTAATGAATCATGAAAATTTAAGTTTCTTCCATCCCTTAAACAGAGTAATACTGATGTGTTTAATCCAATTCTAGTGAGTGGTTTTTTGGCAACTTGTACTAATCCAATATGTATACAAGAGTATTTCTGTTCTTTGTGATGCCGGATAGCATCTCTTGTTAATAATTGTAATGATTCATATTCATTATTTAAACTAATAGTTTTTTTTACTATTTTAATCGTATAATTAGTAAGAAATGATAATTTAGAAGAAAAAGTGGAATACTTATATACCTGATTTTTTGGGACATTAGGAATCGTCCAATCTTGTAAATTTCTTTCTATATCTGTTATATTATAATCTTCTTGGTTAATATTATCAGGTTCTATGGGGATATTAGTAGTAGATTCATTAGTAGATTCATTAGGTTTAAATAAAGAGTTTAAATTCATTGAGACAGAATAAAGATTTCCTATATCCAAAGAGAAATAAGTAGATTAAGAGATTGAGGGAACACCACCGGGACCACCCTTAAAACCCTTTCAGCATAAATGGGCTAACCAACGGATTTCAATGGCTTACCAACACAAGTCTCCCAATATAGTATATGGTATATATATACACTATAGGATAAATAACTATATACCATATACACTATAGTATAAATAACTACATATAGTATCAATACATATAAATAACTATATATACTATATATAATATATAGACTACAATAGTATACTAGTATATGAGTAAGTATACTATATGAGTAATGATACACATTCAACCTTTTTTACTACACTCTAACTACATGGTACTAAAGTATATAGTATATATACTCGTATACTATACTACAATATATTGCTAGTATATATATATAATACTAGTACTATCTATATATAAATATATATATGCTAGTATTGTATACCAGCTATATATAACATTAGTACTATATTATATAGTACTAATATTATATAATTTATATAATATACTATATATATAGTATTAATATTTGTTTGTAAAATATCAGACATAATTTAGTGTTCGAATGCTACTTGTGTCTATTCAGTACAATGTGTTATCATCCAAATGATAATCGCGTATAGAAATAAAGTGTTCGACCTATTTCTATCGTTCGAACTATTTTTTTCCACACAGTGTGTTAGTGTGTTAGTGTTTGAATGATATATGTAGTTCAAACATGTATACAAGGCATTCGTACAGGACGAATCCCTTGGAATTATATTCGAATGTCTTTTAAAAATTGTTCGAATGGATTTACACGTAAAACAACTAGCTAGGGTTGGGGATATCACACTGTTTGAACCATAATATTATTCTCTCTGCCATTTATAAGCACTATAGCCCCAACGCCGCCGCCGTCGTCACCGCCACCACCAACATCCACTTTCGTTCAAAGGTACACTACTTCTTCTTATTGCTTAGTATGATTTCGTTATCGTTTGGTGTATATACAACTACGAAATAATGGATTAAATTTTCGATGTATTCATGGCCAATGGGACACCATAGGTGGCTAGAAAAAACATGGGTGGGATGCCAATATGATCATCTCGGCGATGTTTGGTTGTTATTTGTGCAATAATCAAAGGAATCCACCGATTACTTTCATTTTAATTGGCGCTGAGTTGACTCATCAATTGTTGAGTTCGATCCAGTAACCATTCAAACGCTTTCGAACGAAAAACTAGGCACCTAGAACAGTTTTGTAATCATTTGAACATATGTTGTTGGTTTGAACGTAAGGTTTTTTTTAAAAAAAAAAAAAAAAAAGAGTGGATGATCATATGAATTGTAAGGTTTTTATTAAAATATTCGATCGAAAGGTATATACACAAGACATATTGTAATTGTATGATAATGGCAATATTGTGCATTCCATACTATTTTTGTCATGATATAATTATTTTAGTGCAGCTTTATGTATTATTTTTTATAACCACTCTTCTTAGTTTTATTTTTACCATTTTAAGTTCATAATAATGACTTGGCAACCTACCATTTTAGGCAGTTTTATTTTTTACCATTTTAGGGGAAGGAAACGTGGCAGGTCAGGGCAACCTAATAGAGAAGAAGTTTGAGAAATGACTATTTTACTAGAGTGTCAAGTGAAGATCTTAGACTTTCAGGATCTTCTCTGGGAGGGTGAACGGTTCTCTTCTTCGAGGGTTGTTGGACACCAATCATCGACCAGAAGGACGAAGGGAGGGACATCGTTGTCTACATCAACATCGTATCTGAGTTCTATAGAGAGCTTGGTGGTGCTAACCGAGATGATAAGGCTTACACGATCTTGGTTTGGGGCACATCAGTTAAATTTTCAGTGGACGTAGTTGTCGATTTTATTGGTATCCCTCGACTGCCCACTGCATATTCGAACATGGTGCCCAGGGAGTCTACAATTGTGGGTGATGGGGAGAAGGCTGAGGACGAGGGCACTGATGTAGATGGACTCGATGGTCTCACTGATCATGAGGTTCGGTAGTTAGTTGTGGGTTCAGATACTACTTCCTATGATGGGACCAAGAGCATCAAATATGTCGATTTATCAGGTTTCTTTAAGATTATGAACATAATCATTGTCAACAATATTGATCCTCAGTTGCGCAAGACTGAGGTTGGTATGGATCAAACACGGTTTATGATACGCGACGCTTTTGATGTGCCTATCGACCTTGTAAGTTATATTTTTGCTAGGATTCAATCAGAGGCTTACTACGTTAAGACATATATAGTTCCATTTAGGGTCCTGATCATATGATTACTGTTAGTGGTCGGGGTTCTACAAGATTTTACTGTGCATGTTTGGCAGCCAATTGGATTGATAAACTCATCAACCTTGTCACGCAGCACGGGACACTTGAGATTCCGTTATCATGCTCCCACTACAGAGTCAGTCGAGACTCAGGATGATGCACACCTAAGAGATCATGGCATATCGAGTGAGACATCTACACGGGAGGCATCACACACTGTTGTTCGTGAGGAGATTGCGCGCTCTGAATCTTCGTACACATTGCATGAATCAACGTTGCTACATGTGTGTAGATCTTTGCACTCACTATATTTGTGCGTTTGAACATATGTTAATACTAATCGAATGATCACTATCCATGTTCGAACTAACTCCTTGGAGTTCAAACAATTAAATAAATTGTTCGAACGATAAGTCAATTTTTCGCTAAACTTAGTAACTTAACCCGCCGATTTCTTGTTCGACCGTATCAAATATCCGTTTGAAATTTTATTTCATTTATGATTGAACGGTTTAGTCAATGTTCGAAGAAAAATCTTATTAGGAAGAAATTTCCCGTCCTTAGAAAAAACTCATTTTTTGGGACGATCTTTATTTCGTCTAAAAAAAATTGTCCCAAAATCAAAATTTTGCTTAGTGACTCTATGACAGCAAGAGTAATGCTATACACCATACCACCATCCCACTATGTAAGATGTTGCACATTTATCACCAGTGGATGATAAAGAATCATCCAATAAAGAATCATCTAATGGCGATAAATATGTCACATCTTATATAATGGGATGAAAGTGGAATGGTGGTGTGGCGTATAACATTTTTCATGACTGCAAATATTATTTCTTAAATAAAAATAAATAATTATTTAATTTACAATAAAAAAATAATATTTTATATAATAATTGTAAAATATGTACAAATCAATTTCCGAGACAAAAGCCTAAGTAACGTTAATAACGGCTACAAAGTCAACAATAACGACGCACTGAAGGAATGAGGATGGAACTTGACATGGGGACAGTAGGCAATAGCGAGTGCAAGGGCAAAGTTACCAATCTTTGTGCAATTTGGTCGTTAGGGTGAAGCACGAGTATAATTATGGTAACGAGTTATATTTATGTCAAAGTTTGGATGCAATTCGCTCTCTGTCTTTTTTTTTTCTCATAAATTGATCACGAGTTGTTTATGTCAAGACTAAAACGGAAAACATAAGATTAATGTTTGTGTAAAGTTGATTATCAAAGATAAAGCTGATCTCACAACTCATATATAAAAGAGTGTCATTACTAATTTGATTGTTTTATTGTCTGTCTAAAATTTTAATAATTTAATTTTGAGCTTTGCTATTCATAAGACCCACACACCACATTTTTTTAATTGTTTTTTTAATTTGTTCTAATTTTTTTAAAAATTGTTTTTGATTTTATTCTTCTTAAAATAATTGAATTCTTTTACTCATCATCCATATACCACATATTTGGTAAGAGAAAAAACTTAAAAAAATAACAAAAAGAGTGGTGTGTGAGGCTTATGAATAGAGCTAAGAGAGCTAAACCTGTTTCAGCAATATGTCTATGTTTGCGCTCAGCCACCCCATTTGTTGGGCAGTATGTGGGCAAGTGTAGAATCTTAGGATTTTCAAGGAAAGTCTCCCCTCCCCCCCCCCCCCCCCCCCCCACCCCCCAATTTGTTTGTAAGACTTTGATCTTTGAGGATAACATATTTTCTACTAGACACTTGAATTTGACAAAGCATGTATAGACATCAGACTTTTGTTTGATTGAAAACAACCATGTGAACCGAGAATAGTCATTTACTAATATGACATAATACTTACAGCCACTATGTGATGAACCATTGGCTTGAAAGGTAGCTAAAAAGTAGTTGATCCAGTGTTTGCAATGTTAAGATTAGAGCCATTGCCTACAGTTACAGAGTCATTACCTTGAAATGGATGATGTTGGGCTAGATTTTCAATTAAGGCAGTGATATGCTGGTTTGCTCCACTATATGCAAATCAAGAGTCAGTTTTCTCAATTTGAGCATTGGTTTGAGCAACCATGACAGTTAGTTGGTGAGGAGGATGACGCCTTTGAAAAGAGTAATCCATCCTGTGAAAACAATCAAGAGCTTAATGGTTAGTTTTGCCACATATTTGACAAGGTGTACGATTATTATTTTGAAAAATGGATCTAGATTTGGCTGTAGGAGCTTGACTGTGGATGCTATTTGAAGGCTGTTGATTTGGATTCTTAGGAGGGAAAGTTTTAGAGAAGGTATTTTGTCTGAACTTTCGATTATTGAAATTTTTGTTGTCTTTGTTGCTAAAGAGAGCAAAAGTACCAGTTTCAGGATGAATAGCTTTTTGCTGAGATTCAAGTAGCTAGAATTCATAGTTAAGTAATTCTGCTTGAAAATCATTAAAGGTCATTGGACTGATATGAGTGGCAAAGGAAAAAGAAATAACAAAAGGAGTATAGGATGGATGTAAGCCACTGATGATGAAGAAAACCAGATCTTCATCATCCACAGGCTTGCCAACTACTGAAAGTTGATTTGCCCTAGATTTGGCAAGTTAAAGATATTGAGTGCAGGACTTTGAGTCCTATTTGAGTGTTTGAAGTTGTCTCCTTAGATGAGTAACTTGAGACCTTGACTGAGAGGCAAATCGAGATGCCAAGGAAAGCCATACTTGGCGTAAGGTGTTGAGACCAAAAATAGTAGAAAGAACACTCAGTTAGAGTTGCATTAATCCAACTCAGAAGGTACTGATCCTTTTTATTTCAGAGAACATAATCTGAACTCAAAGTGGGTGTAGATCCATCTTGAGAAGGAAGTGATGACTTTGTGAAATTTATATTGTGTCTATTTGGAAAATATGAGATTGTTTACTGTTTATGAAATCTCTGGAGATTTTAGATGTGTTGGGAGACAAAACATAAGGGAGAGGTAGTAATTTTCCGACCCATCTGGATACAGGGTGTTACACCACACGAGGGAAGTCTAGACCTACTCACACTCATGATCATTGTTCACATCTAAATTCTTACTAAATTTGGACTCCAAATAATAACAATGAAACAAGCAACGAAGCAAGTACAGTAACTCCGGTCCAAGATATGCTACCGAAAATAAAACTCGTAAAAGAAATAGAGTTACACCATTTCACGTAGAATTGACATACACACGTGGACCTTTCCCTTGTGATCTGGCCTCGAGCTCAAATACTTTTCTTAGGTTTGCTTGGAATTTCAACGATTATTCCTTTATCGCGCATTCCCATCCATAAGCTCAGAGAATGCTAGTGGTACTCCCGGACATAAAGCAAGTACTGGACTCCTTAGTAGAAAAAACTGTCGTCTCCAGTACTGCTTGTAATGTTCAGATTGCTGCTGATCACTGCATTGAATAAACCTTCGCTAGAAGAAGTAAGCATGTCATCGCTATCACTTATCCCGAACTTTTGAACGAGGGGTCCCTTTGTGTCCCCACCACGGCCGATATCATTGCCGCTCTCCTGCAGTTGTAATGCAAACTCAAGACTTCCCACGACGTCTTTCCTAAAAGGTCGTTCGCTTCCGTCATCTAGTAAACAACTCACTGCGAGATCCACAAACTTCTTCAAACACTCGGGTGTGATCTCTCCCTTCAGAAAAGGATCAATAATCTGATCAAGCATGTCGCCGTTATAGCATTCTCTGACCCACTCCACAAGGATCACTTTGTTGATCTTCTCGGCCGCACGAAAAAACGGTGGCCTTGCAGACAATACTTCACACAACACCACGCCGAACGAGTATACGTTGGACTTTTCAGTCAGCTTTTGAAGTCTGATATATTCCGGGTCCAAATACCCGAAGCTACCTTTGACCTCCGTGCTTATGTGGGTCCTGGACACACTAGTTGGTCCGGTTTTGCAGATGCCGAAATCAGAAACCTTTTTTTTTTATAACAGGAGGGTTAAACTTCCATATATATATTAAGACTCATTTTTGGCTGAGAAACCGTATAGCAAAAGGTAAGTGCTTACAACACAGAATTGAAAGCAGAAACAAAAAACCCATCAAGTTAATCAATACTATCCAAGCGCTAAGGCTAAGCCATTTACAACACATTTCAGAAGTAAGGGAGACCAAGTTTATCAGTCCTAATCAGCCCCCTCAAGAGAGGGGGAATGTATGCCATATCAGTCCAAAGACCTGCAAGCTCATCCGAAGCATTCTGGGCCAAGAAGTCAGCTGGGGCATTGCCTTGTCTGAAAACATGCTGGATTGAAAACATCTTGCCTCTAAGTAAGGCCATCAACTCCTCCCAAAAGTCTACCAGGTACCAAATTGGGCATTTTGCTCTTCTAAGCCAGTTTACCACAATTAAGGAATCCATCTCTATTTCTATTTTATCAAAACCTCTTTGATAGATTTCTCTAACTCCCAGGAGGAGTGCCATGAACTCAGCATAGTTATTAGTGCCATGAATGAGTGGAGAGGCAAAAGCGAAAATCATATTGCTTGAGGCATCCAGTAGAATTCCCCCTGCACCTGCCTGCCCCGGGTTTCCTCTACTGCTTCCATCCACATTGAGTTTAAGCCAGCCATGGGTAGGACGATGCCAATAGATCACCTACACCTGTTTGCTTCTTTGGTTTTTCGGTTGAATATGCAAATCTTCTAATATCTTTTCATCTTGAAACGATAAGGGTTTAGTTGCACGCAGCTTTTCACTTAGCTTGACTATCCAAAATTGAATAGTCCTCCAAGTCTCCTCCATAGAAACAGAGCCTCCTTCCATTCTTACCTTGCATCTGCGGAGCCAAAGCACCCAGGTGACAATGGTGGGAATTATGCCAATCAGTAAACCTCTAGTAGTCGACTTGGAGGCTCTGTTAAACCCTGCCTGCACAGTTTCTTTCCAGGTGCTAAACTGAGATCTCAGCATACCAACCTGGATAGCACATTTCCGCCATATGGCCCGCGCCACTTCCCCACAAGCTAGCACGTGATTCAGGTCTTCATAGGCGCCTCTCACACAGCAATTGCACTAGACTAAGAGCATTATTAAAACTCTTCCACATGGAGATAACCATCTTCTTTGGAAGGCACGGATGCCAAACCCAATTTGCCCATCTGATATTTGGGGCTTTCACTCGTATACATTCCCAAGCACTCTTAGTAGAGAAATTGCCATCTTCTTTCGGCACCCAAATAAGGATATCCTCTCCACTCTGCTGACTACTAACCGTATTTACTATTTCTTGAGCTTTTTGGGTTCCCACCAATTGATGTAGCAGCTCCAGGTCCCAACCGTCCTCGAGCCAAATGTCTTTTACTCTCAGATTTGGTGTAGTGAGAAGAGAGTCGGTAGCAAGTATTTCCTCTCCTAACCATTTATCGAACCAAAAGGAAACCTTACCCTCCTTAGACTTCCACTTAGAATGTTTGATGACATCCGGAATGCATCTCATTATAAGTCTCCAAAACCGCGACCCTTTGGAAGGGCTAACTAGAGAAATATGGCCCTTCTTTACATATTTAGCTTTAAAGAAACGGGACCATAAGGAATCAGATGTCAGTAACTTCCAAGCTAACTTCATGTGTAACGATCTTTGGACCTCCTGGAAATTGCGAACACCAAGGCCCCCTTCACTAGCCGGGATGCACAGCTGGTCCCAACTTTTCCAGTGTTTCTTTGGCTTATCATCCTTGTATCCCCAGAAGAAGTTACTCATTGAACGATTGAGTGATCTTAAAACTGTCATCGGAACCTGAAAAATGGAGAGTAGATGTATGGGAATGCTGCTGAGCACATGTTTTACCAAAATCAATCTGGCCCCACTAGATAAAAGCCGAGATTTCCAACCTCCAATCCTACCACCAATTTTCCCGACAAGTTCATCGAAGTGGTTAGAAGTTAATCTACCAAAAATCATAGGAACACCCAAATATTTGAAAGGAAAGGATCCTTCTGAAATCCTGGTGATCCGCAGTAGATGTCTTCTTCTGGCTGGAGTTATAAGGTTCGAAAAAATAATGGCAGACTTCTCCTTGCTTGCCTTTTGCCCTGACCATGATTCATAAATCGTGAGGGACTCCGAGATAGCCTTAAGAGAAGTTTTATTACCATTAGCAAAAATGACTATATCGTCGGCATAAAGGAGGTGCGATAAAGTTGGAGCACCCCTCAGGAGAGAAAAGGGAACAATCCACCCTTTCTGAAAACCTTTTTTTAGAAGTCTTGACAAAATTTTCTCCACAATAATAAACAAGTATGAGGAGATGGGGTCTCCCTGTCTCAAGCCATGGGCTCCTTGGAAAAAACCTTTAGCAACCCCGTTCATCACCACGGAGAACCAAGGAGAAGATATACAATGACGGATCAAGGAACAAAAAGCTTCAGAAAATCCGAAAGCCAACAGGACCTGAATCATGAAATTCCACTCAATGCTATCGTAGGCTTTTACCATATCAACTTTTATCACCATGTTACCTCCTCGAGCCGGCTTGTTTAAGTATTGAATCATTTCCTGTGCTAGGCTCACGTTCTCAAAGATGCTCCGTCCAGGGATGAAAGCACCTTGTTCTTCTGAGATTAACCTAGGGAGCAAAGGGGAAATGCGACTCACCAGGATCTTCGTACAAATCTTGTAAAAAACAGAACACAAGCTGATGGATCGAAATTTGTCAAAACTCTTTGGATTGTCCACCTTAGGGATAAGAACGAGAAGTGAAGAGGTAAACTCCCGAGGAATTCTAATACCTCGGAAAAACTCGTGAACCGCCATCGTTACATCTTCTTCCACGATTTCCCAACAAGCCTTGTAGAAACAGGATCCGAAGCCATCCGGGCCCGGACTACTATCAAAGGGAATCGAGTGCAAGGCCTCTTTGATTTCCTGGCGTGAGGGAGGTTCTAGGAGAGAATGATTATCCTCTTCTAGTACCACCTTCTCAATCAAGGGAGACAAATCCGGGGTGCTGCTTGGTGATTTGAGGCTAGAACATTTTTAAAATATTCTACTGCCTCTAAGTGGATTTCCTCTGCAGAGTTCAAGGAGATCTCATCATTGATTCTGATTGATTTTACTATATTCTGATTCTTTGTGGCCATAATCTTGAAGAATTTTGAGTTTGCCTCCCCTTTTTCTAACCAATTCTGTTTTGCTAGCCGAGCCACTCGAGTTTCCTCCCTACTGACCCAAGTATCAAGTTCAATTTTGGATGCCAGCAAATCCATCTTTACCTCCTCCGAGAATCCCACCTGCAGCTGCTCTTCAAGTAGACAGATCCTCTCCTCAAGGAGGCTGATGTGATTAGACGTCCACCCGAACACTTCTCGGTTCCATTTCTTTAGCACTCCCCTCAGGTGTTTCAGTTTTCTGGCGAGTCTCACCATTCCCACCGAGTTCTGATCCGATTCCCAAGCACTTACCACACAAACTTTAAATTGGTCATGATTGGTCCACATGTGTTGGAATTTAAAGGGACTAAAACCGTATTTATTCTCAGCTGGATCTAGCGACACTAGCATCGGCACGTGATCCGAGCTCAACCTGGGAAGATAGCCACCAAGGCACGTTGGAGAGTCTAACAGCCAGGCTGAGTTAACTAGTGCTCTATCCAATCTCGCATAGCTTCTAGAACCACCATAGTGGCCATTACACCACGACAAATGGTATCCATTAAAAGACAAATCTGAAAAGCCGACGCTGTCTATGAAGTAATTAAATTCCTCTATCGCTATACAAGGTATGGGCCTGCCGCCTGCCCGCTCAGTATCAGACCTGATAACGTTAAAATCCCCAAGAGCCATCCAAGGAAGGATCCTCGGATTCAGCTTATGGAGATCCTCCCATAGGGATCGTCTTTCTCCATAATTACATTTCGCATAGACAAAAGAAACCCAACACTTCCTCTCATTTATCGCCAGAGTGATGCTCTGGTTACTAAGGCCCTGCACATTAATACTGACTCCTTTTTCCCACAACACCCAAAGTTTTCCTCCTTCCTCCAAGTTTGAGACATGTCCTTCGAATAAAATGTCACTCTGCAATCTTCTCAATTGCTGTAAATCCCCAAACGGTTCTGCAAGTGCTATGATACTCGGCTTCTTTTGTTTGATCAGTTTAGCTAACCTTTTCCTAGAGGTGCCGAGACCTCTTATATTCCAAAAAAGAATGTTAAACATCACAGGTTGAGTTTTGCGGGCTTGCTTTTAGCCCGAGTGGAAAACCTCGGATTGGGGCCTCGTTTATCACCAACCTTCTGAGTTCTCTCCTCATTATCAGAGAGGAAATCTTTTTCCTTTTGAATATGTGTCCCTAAGGTGCTTACTTCTCCTGCCAAAAGAGATCGAGATAAGCCGCCGTCTTCCCTAGGATTGCCATCTGAAAACTGTGTCAAGGCTACTCTAGAGAGTAACCAATCAACATCTTCCTCAGCTTCATCCACCACTTCTATTACATCTTCCTCCCGAGCCAGCACCTCAACAAAGGCCCCTTCTACTTCCCCCAGAATTTCCTGTGCAAGAACATTAGCTATTGGCTCCTGCTTGGGCTTGCCGACTTCAAGAACAGGGGAAGTAACCTCCCGATTCTGCACAGTGACCATTTCTAGACTTCCCCCTCCTTCCTCTGCTACCTGAGTGACCGTCACATTTTCTTTGAGCACATTACTGTCCCCTGCCGTACCACCGGCCTCAACTTCATACTCAATCAGATTTCCCACATTCAAATTTGCCCCCGAGACTAAAGGCCTCTTCTCACTCTGTTTTTCGCCTCCCATTTCACCCTCTTCTAAATCGATGTCATTGATGGAACTAGGAGCCCGCTTCTTCTCCGCATGTTGGGTAGGTTTTTCTTTTGAGTTATTTTTCTTGCAGGTGCGAGTGTTATGCCCTTGCAATTTACAAGAAATGCAAAACGCAGGCAAGTTTTCGAAAATGATTACCTGGAATCGGCTATTTGGTTGCTTGGGGGCTCCAATCCAAAACCCCTTTAAGGGTTCCACAGCCGCATCCATCTCTGCACAAAACCTGGCACCGTCTGTTCGTGTGGCGCACCGAGTGCTATTGTCGCTACGAATATACCGGCCAAAAGGGAGAGCTAAGTTCTTTAGGAAGGCCTCATGGTAAACGTTTGGGGGCAATCCAAGCAGGAATACCCAGACAGGGACGCGCGAGGGCTCAGCCTCCTCTGAAAATTCCGTGGTCTAGTGGAATAGTCTATACGGAACACCTTCCATGTCGCATGCTTCTCTTGAAAACGCCTTGAGAAAGTCATCTTCCTTGGAGAAGCGAAGGAAGACGTTTCTCGGTTTCCTCATGCCAGAGATCACTGGCTGTGCTACCAGTCCCCAACGGTTTCGAACGAAGGCTCTAATCACATCCAAGGTCGGTCTCTATCGCAAGAATTTCAGCACAAGGGAGAAAACGAAAGGCCTCGCTGATTTCTGAATTTCATCTGGAGAGAACACCACACAGAGTTCGCCATCTATGGATTTCGGGGGCCTAAGAGGTATCTCCACCTCAGGTAAGGGCAAAGGGGTTTGCGAGACCAAGTCTGCAAAGGTCCAGGTTCTCACTATCGGCACCGGGTTGCCCAGGGGGGCCCGGAGGAGGCCATTCGCGCTAGGAAACCCTAGCAGAGGAGCAAAGGGTATATCGGGTATACAAGTGTTACTGTGCGAAATCAGAAACCTTGGCCACCCATTTCTCATCCAAAAGAATATTCGTCATCTTCACGTCTCGATGAATGATCATGTGCTTTGTACCGGTGTGGAGGTACTGAAACCCTCGTGCCGCACCGATGCAGATCTCGAGCCGTTGCTTCCACGACAGAGGAGGATTATCGGTGTTGTAGAGATGATCATGGAGGGTCCCACGAGGCATGTAATCATAAACAAGTATCATTTCGTGATCATCGTTGCAGTAGCCAATCAAAGACACTAGATGGAGGTGTCTTAGCTGGGAGAGCGTCGCAATCTCGGTCACGAACTCGTGACATCCCTGTTTGGTGCCCGATTTCAGCCATTTGATTGCAACTCGGGTGGTCCCATCATCAACATACCCCTTGTACACGTTTCCGAATCCTCCAACCCCGATGATCAAAACATCGTCGAAATTGTTTGTGGCGGCTTTGATTTCAGAAAATGAAAAGCAACGACATAAATCTGTCGGTAAAGATGAGCCTTCCGTCTTGGTTGACTTGGTCGTAGTGGAAAAAAGTAGACTTCGCCAAGAATAACCACCGGCGGAGCCCAAGGCTGTTGCTCTCTTAGTCAGCCGCACAGTCAAGAAACCAAGAATGGCGAGTAGAGCTACGCCAGAAACTGCACCACCAATTATTGCAATTATTAGTTCCCGATTACTTTTGGACTTTACCGATGCTCTGTTTCTGGTTGAAATTGGCGGAGGTGTCATCTGCAATGGGTCAGGGTTCGGCCCGGCGATACCACCATTGGATTGGTTCAACTTGAATATTTCTAGACCGTTCAAAAATGCGTCAGCATATTGTGGTTTTGATATCATGTTAGGGTTATGATATTAAAATCCCCCATGACCAACCATGCCTCTGCTGTACACGACATCCCTTTCATGATATCCCAAAGTTCCTTGCGTTCAGCTTGCGAACACTTAGCATAAACGAATGTTGCCAGCAATGGTCCTCTAGAATCAGTTATAACAGCCGTCAATGACTGTTTATTCATTTCTACAACTTCCAAATTAATATCTTCCTTCCAGCACACCCATAATTTCCCTCCTACCTCTACGTTAGAGCAGCTATGGGGGAGCTGTAGACTAGTCGCCCATTTATGTAGTTTAGAAATCTCTTGGAAAGGTTCCGAAACAGCCAGGACAGAGATCTCATATTTCCTCACCAACTTCCGTATCCTTCTTCTTGACGTACCCAACCCTCTAATGTTCCACACCATTATTTTCTCAATCATAAATTAAGTTTTTTTGGTTGGGCTTTTGCCCTTCTAGATTTCCTTATCAGCACATCATCAGAATTCTGAACTCCCAGATTATCTTGTGGTATTGTCCCTGGGTCCGAGCAATAATCTTTCTGTGTTTCTCTTACTATTTCAGTTTCCTCTTCCGACAATATAGCAAAACTATTTTTACATAAAACCGTCCCCTCTTCCTCTTCGCTCTCGTATTCCTCCACTACACAAATATTCAAATTTCCCCCAGAATTATTGCTCTTCTTACGGGCCTCCCCTTCTTCTACTTGTTCGACCAACTTCAAGTAATTTTCTCGAGAGTTTTCCTCTTCCACCTCCTCTTCTATTCTAATTGTTTTGTTGGTGCCCTGCTCCAGATTTGTTTCTTGGTTTGTGGTTTCGGGTGCTTCTCCGCTGTTACCATCCAGTAGCAAAGTGTCTCTTAAAATCTCTGTCTCAGGCTGTTTACACCCCTCCCCTGCCTCGCACTACTCACTTCCCTCCCCATCCCCTGTTTCTTTATTATTTTTCCTCCCCACTTCTTTCCACACTTTATCCTCTTCCTCCCTATCAATCACCTTCTTCCCATCTTTTCTACTGTTTTGGTTTTTCGCACTATCCCCAACTCTACAGACTACCTCGGTGTGTCCCTGTCTAAAACATTTTTTACAATAGAAACCTTTTTTCTCGTACACTACACGCTGCCAAAACTGTTTTTTACCTGTTATCAGAGGAAATCCCGCCACTGGTTCTTCTTGTAGGTCCACTTCTACGCACAGTCTTGCTCCTGTCGCCCTCGTCCTGTATAATGTTGCGTTATCGAAACCCAAAAACCTTCCAAACCGAGCTGCCAGGATTTGCAAGCAATCCATTCTGTATAGGTGCAGAGGTAGGCCTGGGAGAAATATCCAATGAGGAGCAATGGATGGTTCTTTGTTTACATCGAAATCTGCTGTCCAGTTGAACAATCGAAATTGGCATCCCGCCACGAATCTTCCCTCTCTGGCCCAAGCGTGAAGATAATCTTTTTCGTTAGCCAAGTGTAGCAGCACATGGAACTCATCCAGGAAAGAGTGGGGGGTAGGCCTAGACCTCCTTCAGCTATTGAAGAATTTAATGAGTGCATCAACAGTTGTGGGTTAATAGAATTACCAATGGAAGGGAGACAATATTCTTGGTGCAATGGGCAGCAAGGCTTGGCTAGAAGCTGGGCGAAGCTAGATAGGATTTTAATTAACTCAAAATTTGGGTGGATTCACAGCCAGGCCACATCACGGCTTCTCAGAAGAAGAACATCAGACCATTCACCAATCCTTCTGCAGCTGGTTTCAGAAATTGGAAGGAACGGGCCAGCTCCTTTCAGATTCCAAAATATGTGGATTTCTCATCAAGGGTTCCTAGAAATGGTGAAAGAATCATGGGATGAACCGTTGGGTTGGGAATAGGGGCTATACAAATTGGCCGGTAAATTAAAAAGACTAAAGTGGAAGATGAAACAGTGGAATAAAGAGGTTTTCGGCAGAGTAGATGGAGTGATCAAAGAATTGGAAGAAAGGCTGGACCAGTATGAGAAGGCGCTTCAGGAGACTTACTCGGAGGAAATAGAGGAGGAGTTCCTAATCACTAAGGCAGAATTGGAGATTTGGTACAAGAGGGAAGAAACAAGATTAGCCCAACAAGCAAAAAAATCATGGTTAGAAGAGGGAGACCAGAACACAAAGTTCTTCCAAGCGATTATCTCACAACGTAGAAGAAACGCAAGCGTTAAGTGCATGAATCTTCCAGATGGCTCGATTTTAGAGTCCATGGAACAGGTCCATGAAGGGGCGGCTCAGTATTTTGAAGAGTTCCTATCCCATGAAGAAATAGGAGAGATTCCCAACTTGAATGATTTGTTACAACCAGCTGTGTCGGAAAGCATGAAGGATATAATGAGGGAAGAACCAACTGAGAAGGAGATATTTGAGACGTTCCAATCTATTAGAGAGGACAGCAGCCCAGGCTCGGATGGATTCGGCTCCGCATTTTATGTGGTGTGTTGGAGCATTATCAAAGAAGATGTCAAAGAGGCAGTTAAAGATTTCTTCTCAGGTCAGCCTCTCCCTAGATTCTATACCTCTTCTTTCTTAGTGCTTATTCCGAAAATAAAAAACCTTCAGAGTTTTGACAAATTCCGTCCCATTAGTCTATGTAACGTGGTATACAAAATCCTATCAAAACTCTTAGTGAACAAGATGACTTCGGTCCTGGGAAACTTAATCTCTCCGGAACAAGATGCTTTTGTTAAAGGAAGAAATATTCTGGAAAACATTACTCTTACGCAGGAAATGGTAAAGTGTTTACAGCGGAAAAATAGAGGTGGAAACGTAATGGTTAAAATAGATATGAGTAAGGCTTACGACAGGGTGGATTGGAGATTTTTGGACCATATTTTAAGAAACTTCAGGTTCCCGGAGTTCTTTTGCAAACTGATAAAAAATTGTGTAACATCGCCTTGGTTTTCAGTCATGATGCATGGCACTTACAAAGGCTTTTTCAAGGCGAAAAGGGGTCTCCGTCAGGGGGATCCACTCTCACCGTACTTATTTATCATCATGGAAGAGGTTCTCTCAAGACTGATCAAGAGGAAGATGATGGAGAAAAAGATAACACATTTTTCACAACCGAGTGGGACTCCTCTCATCTCACACCTTTTATACTCTAACGACATAATGATCTTCGCTAACGCCAGCAAGGGGTCTATTCGGAATCTAATGGAGGTGTTCAATACTTACGAAAGATGGTCTGGGCAAAGGGTGAATCATGAAAAATCTGCAATATATTTCTCTAAGCAGCTGAACCGAAGGAGAAGGGGAGAGATTCTGACTGAAACTAGTTTCCAGGAGGGACATTTCCCTTTTGTTTATTTGGGAGTTCCGATAGTGGAAGGAAAACTGAAGGCTAGAAACTTCGACCCACTGATTTTGAACATAGAACAGAAACTTGCAGGGTGGAAAAGCAGGCTCCTATCACAAGGAGGTCGACTCATTCTAGTAAGGCATGTACTCTCTAGCATGCCTCTTTACTTGTTATCAACATTGCATACACCTAAATGTGTGATTCGGAAAATTCATAGTCTTTTTGCAAACTTTTTCTGGGGTGAACAGGGAGGAAAATCAAAAAAAAAGTGGAGAGCATGGAGGAAACTTTGCACACCATTGGACGAAGGAGGAATAGGGGTGAGGGATATTTCGGAAGTGCAGATGTCTTTATTTATGAAATTCGGATGGAACATTCTTACACAAAAATCCATGTGGGCAGACTTCTTTCGAACCAAGTATATAAAAAACGATCACATTGTAAAATGCCTCGACAAAAGAGGGGTTTGAGGTTCTGGAATAAAGTAGTAGAGGGTCTTACAAAAATTCTACAAAACTCAAAATGGAAGGTGAGAGAAGGTAATATCTCGTTATGGTTTGATAATTTCCTTAGTATTGGTCCTCTATTTGAATCGGGTATAGAGGTGGTAGAACCAAATACCAGATTGAAGGAAATGGTTGACAAAGACAGATGGGAGGACAATAGGATTATAAACTTGTTGGGAAGTCAGGTAGCAAGTGAAGTAATTGAGCTGAAAGGAAACCTAAAAAATACAAAGGATATTCTAATTTGGCTACATGAGAAGAGTGGGAGCTTCTCCACTAAATCAGCATGGGAGATTGTAAGAAAGAAAGGACCGAAATTTGAATGGGAAAAATGGATATGGCACAAGTTTCTTCCAAGAAAGATCACAATCTGCATGTGGAAGGCGGCTTTCAACTGTCTAAGCGTAGATGAGCAGATCAGGAAAATCGGTATACCAATGGTATCGGGCTGCAATTGTTGCAAGCAAAGACAATGTGAAGATTTAGAACATATTTTCGGCAAAGGTGAACTGGCAGTAAGTGTGTGGAGGAAGGTATCGGCAGAGGTGGGGGTTCCTTTTTTCCCTCAACAGAGTTGGAAGGAGAGAGTTCAACTATGGTTTAACAAAGCATCAAGAAAGTCCCAGCTGGGTTTCCTATTGGGATTAATCCCAAGCATTATAATCTGGAAATTATGGAACAGGAGGTGTGCAGCTAGGATGGAGGGGAGAAATGAAAATGCAGTGGAGATATGGGGCTCTATTAAATTCTGGGTGGGTTCTATTGCCACAAGAATTAATAAAGTCCATAACCTATCCAACTGGGAAGCAGACCTGATGAAAAACATAGGGATTAGAACCAAGACAAAAAAGAAAAAAAAGGTGAAAGTGATCAGATGGCAGAAGCCAAAGTCAGGACGTGTAAAGCTAAACTTGGACTGAAGCAGTCTCGGCAACCCTGGTCCCGCTGGTTGTGGGGGTGTCTTACGGGATGATAGTGGGCATATGATATTTGGGTTCTCAAAATGTCTTGGGATCTGCTCCAGTACAGAAGCGGAACTAAAAGGGGTTTTAGAAGGCATCAAACTGTGCAAGCAATTCGGTTACACTGAGATAGACATAGAATGTGATTCATCCGTGGTAGTAAACTGGTTTTCATCAAATAACTGCACGGTATGGCATCTTTGGGAATACTGGGATCAAATACAGGTGATTGTTCGAGAGATTGATTTCACTATAGCTCATTATTACAGAGAATGAAACTTAGTGGCAGATTCGTTGGCAAGAAGGGGAGCTTCTGGGGAATCCATCATTTTCTCAGAGTGGTATCAGCTGCCTTTGTTAACCAGAGGGTTAGTGAGATTGGACATTATGAACACTGCCTACTTTAGAAGTAGATAAACAGGTTTTTTTGTATAGATATGTCTGGGTACATACTCCCTTGGAACGGGGTTGATAGGTTTTTTTTGTATAGCATTGGCAGCTTCATGTAGTTTTTTTTGTGGTTGTTCTTCGAAAGATGTATGATGGTTTCCCTCTGCCACAAGTGAGGTTATTAATGTAGTACTCAGTTTCTCAAAAAAAAAAAAAAAAAGGGTGCAGCGCAAGCCATAAGTCTTGCTTGCCTTGTCTTTCATTGTGCACCCATACCACGTAGTCTTTGTAGACGGGAATGTTTCTCTTACCATTACTCCAGAACATCACGTCCGCTTGATACTCCGCCGTCTGATTATTGATGTATATTGTAAACACTAGCTGATACGGTTCCGTAACCTCCGGCTCAGTCTCGCAGAAATGGAGCCTAACAAGATAAAGAAATCCAACATCGACTGGGAAGACCCACGTGAGATTGTACTTGAGGTTGACATCACGATTTCTATCCATTTTACGGAAGGTAGTGTAAACTATCTCCGGCGCCGTGTAGGCTGGCGTGTCCGCAGTGTATTCAATCTTAAAACTGGTGTTGTAGGCCGTCGTCCCAACGACGTCAAAAACATATTTCTCGTCCCCTTTCCATTCTCGGAACATTCCAGTATCTTCTTTACCGGAGACTTCTTTTCCACCGACGTTTAACCTGTAAACGGTCTCAAGAGCAGTGGAATTATCGAGGATAGCATTGAAATCAATGAATTTGACGGCGCCTTCGCTTCGACCAGTGTAGAGGTAGTCGGGCATAGAAACGACTTCAATTCCGTTAATGAAGGCGTAAGAGTTTGGCAATGGAATAAAAGTTATGTTGAGCCTCTGATTTGTTTGCACGTTGACGATATATTCATTAACGAGCTTTGCACAATCCAGTGCGGAAACAGTGAGGAAGGCACTGAAATTGTTTAAGAGTGTGAAACCATTGGCCATGACAGAGATATAGGAGTTGGTTTTATCGTGTCCGGGATATGTAGCAGGGTAGAAGTAGAGGCGGAGGAACTTTGGACCAGGTGAGAGGGAGAAGGAGTAGGTGGAGACGGAGTGAAAGATGCGAGCAGTCACGTAAGGGATGAGGGGAACACAAGGGCTTTGTTCGGTGGCGGTGGAGGGTAAGGATGATTTGGGAGAGAATTGTGAATCTTCTTTCCAAAATCGCCCATCGAAAGTTTTGCTGGAGGATGAACCAGAGTCCAGGAAAAGATGATCAGTTGGGGCGGAAGGCGCCAGTGGGTTTGCGGTAGTAGAAGCGGCGTTGCAGTATAAGAAAAGGAATAAGGACAGGTAGATCAGGACGAGCGTGTGCATGATTGAAGATTGGGGCAAACGTTATTCGACACCACTTCGTTGCACAATATCATATCTCATAGCCGGAGCGAAAGTGTGGCTTTAATTCGTAATTCGTCTCCGTGCAGGTTTGGCCTAGCGACGTTTGACTTTGGTCAAGCTGATATTTTTCTCGTGAATGAATTATCGGGCACCTCCTCTGTGGATGGAAAGTCTTCTTTTTTTTTTTCTTTTTTTTTCCAGTATTTTTTCTTAATAATTAGAAAAATATTATTTAATAATATTGTAATTTTTTTTCTTCTTTAAAAATATTTAAAAGGTTTAAAAAAATGTTGTGAAAAAAAATATATTAAAAAAAAATTTTCACATCATTTTTTTAACACTTTTAAATAATTAAAAAAAAAATTCATAAAATTATTAAACAGTATTTTCTTAATCATTAAGTAAAACAAAAACTAAAAATAAAAGCAAGCGGGAGAATGCACGGGACTACTCTGTCACATAAACATTGGCACGTGGGGAAAAATGATTATATGAGACGAGACGAGATAATTTAATTATATGAGACGAGACGAGACGAGAAAGTTATAATAATTATAACATTTGTTTACAACATTTGAAAAAATAATAATGATTATATGAGATGAAACAAAATGAGATAATTTAATTTTATGTAACTAAACCAATCATAATATTCAAGTGACAGGGATAGTACCGGTGATGATAACAAAGGTTGTAATAACGTGACTACTCCGTCACATAAACATAGGTACGTGGGGGAGGATAATGCCAACTTGATACAGTGCCCAGAACACCAAGCTAACTGCAACTAGAATTGCAGCCCCCTAAAAAAAGACCAGAAACAATCCCTGCCCAACTGCCAACTGTGCAAATGTTATATAAAAAAATAATCTATTTAACGAAGCTAGCTTAAATGCAAACATATATATATATATATATAAATCTTGTGGCCTGCCGGTAACCACAAATTATACTTTGCCGGCCGAGCGGCAGTTAGTGTAGTAAGTGCAATGCCCAGATTCACCAGCGTGGGCTTGTAAACAATTACCATATATCCCTGCATTACAAACTGGCTGTTCTCCTCCTAGAGTTTTATAGATAATCCCATGAGTATTGGCTTGGAGGAACCTTCTACTCACTTCAGACTCCATCAAGGGCTGTACTTCTTCGGCAATTGTGACATTGCGTGAGAGGATTTTGTTGCCATCAAAAGTAGAGGCTGCTGCAGACGGATTCGTGCCGAGTGAAATCAGTAGGAGTACTGCAAAACATGCCACGAGGCGTACTTTCTTTAGTTCAGTGCCCATGATCTCTTTCTTTCCCATGTTCTAAGTTCTTTCCTCTCGAGGAACATTATATAAAGCACGAGAGCAAGGTTGGATAATAGCTAAAAAGTTCAAGAGATAAGAAACGAAAGGCTATCCGTGTTTTTCCGGTCTCTTCTTTTATTTCTTTTCTTTAAGGTCTGTTTTGTTTGCTGTTTTGTTAGCTGTATTTTAAATGGAAATAGTTGAACCGAGTTTTTCTGCCGACAAAATAGATTGATTGTTTGTTTTATTTACTCAATATTAAGCCTTATTTATATTTGAGCTTGCTTATTGAGAATGTGCTGTTTATCATTATAGGCCCTCCAGTATACGAAAGAAATTAATACATATCATGTAGTATACAAAAGAAATTAATTAGAAAATAGATATCATGATCAAAATCTCATCAAACACGTACGGCTCTTAAGAGGTTCACCGATGTACATATAATCGTGAGGGTTAGAACAGCCCACACACACGAGCAGAGCTGGCACTAAATTAAGACTGATTACGAACAAAACAGTAGTTCTCTAGCTCAAAATCAAGTGAGGAACATATAGATCGATGCAATTAGAGGAAGAAGAATATTATAGTACAAAAGTAGCTCGAATACGCTGTGATACCACGACAAAGGAGAATTATCGGTGCTATATAGATGATCACGACGGGTCCACAGTTCTTGTACTAGTAGACAAGTATCATCTCCCGGTCCTGGTAAGAGTAGCCAATTAAAGACACAAGACGACGAGTCTTGCTAACCACAGTCCTCCCAGTATAGTCCCTACTGCGTAGTCCTTGCCCATGTTAGGTAGTCTCAGTGTGGAGCCCTCGACCCCAATGTGTAATTATTTGGAGGGAGTCGCACGCCGATGTGCAGCAAGTGTGTTGTTAAAACATGAACAATAATTCGAAATGCATAACCAGTTAAGAGTAAAATTTCCTTCTCATTCATCTTAATTGATAATACAGAAACTACTGCTATTTATACATTATAAAAACAGAAGGAAAAAGTTCTAAATATTAATTTTAATCTTCTACTTAGTTACAAGTAATCTACTGCAACAGCATGGTTTAGGCAGTCCTCTTGATTTCCTGACATTTGTGTGCTGCCATGTATTTCACACATGATCTCTTGCTTTTCTGTGACAACACTCTCCTCCTTTTTTTGTTTGCTTTTCTTCTTCCTTTTGCTGTTGCTTTTCACTTCTCTTTTCTGCAGTGTGCTTTATTTCAACTTTTCCTGCAGCATGCATTTCTTGGTCATTGCAGAGTACTTCATGTTTGCTTTTGTTGCTGCACATGTTCCATCGTGTGTTGCAGCTTTGTTGCTCAATGTCCTCTTGTCTTTCTTGCTTGCATCCATCATTCTCTTCATGTTTTATTTCGTGAGACTCCCCCTCAAGATGGGCATAGATGTTTAGGATTCCCATCTTGGACAATAAAAAATAGAAAACAGAAGATGATAAAGCCTTAGTGAATATGTCTGCCAATTGGAACTTTGAGGCAATATGGACAGGAGTGATTATTCCAGCTAGAACCTTTTCTCGAACAAAGTGACAATCCAACTCTATGTGTTTAGTTCTTTCATGGAAGATAGGATTCTTTGTGATGTGAATGGCTGCTTGGTTATCACAGAACAAGAGAGCAGATTGTTCATGATTGATGTTGAATTCTTTTAACAGACCAAGAAGTCACACAATCTCACAACTTGTTATAGCCAATGCTCTATATTCTGCCTCAGCTGAAGACCTAGAGACAGTCACTTGCTTCTTTGATTTCCAACTCACCAATGAGTCTCCAATGAACACACAAAAGCCTGTGACAGATCTCCTAGTTTCGGGGCAAGCAGCCCAATCGGAGTCACTATATGCTTTTAAGTGCAGAGGTGATCTTGATGACAAGAAGATGCCCTGGCCTATGGACCCTTTGAGATATCTGAGAACTCTATAGGCTGAGTGCATATGAGTTTGTGACGGCTTGTCCATAAACTGACTTAGAACATTCACAGCATAAGTGATGTGTGGCCTGGTAATTGTTAAATAAATGAGTCTTCCAATGAGCCTTCTGTAGGCTGTGGGGTCTTGCAGAATCTCATTAGTGGTGTGACTCAACTTGTGGTTCAATTCAATAGGCGTGGAGACAGCTTTAGTGCCAAGTAAACCTGCATCTTCCAATATTTCGAGAGTGTACTTCCTTTGGCAAATATTGATTCCAGAAGATGACTTTGCAACCTCTAAACCTAAGAAATATTTGAGGGGTCCAAGGTCTTTGAGCTTGAACTTGCTGTGAAGATAAGTTTTGAGTGAATTAATTTCCTCTTGAGAATCACCTCCCACTATGATATCATCCACATACACTAGTAGAGCTGTGAACCCCTTTTGACTAACTTTAGTAAATAAAGAATAGTCAGACTTGGATTGCTGAAATCCAATAGAAGTAAGTGAGTTGGAAAACTTTGAGAACCATTGCCTTGATGCTTGTTTAAGTCCATAGAGGGACTTATTCAGTTTGCATACTAATGTCTCCCCCTCAATCTGCTCTCGGTGAAGGTTGTAACCTGGTGGGATTTCCATATAAATTTCCTCATTGAGGTCTCCATGTAAGAAGGCATTATGAACATCCATTTGGGATAAGTACCAGTTGTGAATAGATGCTAATGCAAGGAAGACACGAACTGTGGTGAGTTTTGCCACTGGACTAAATGTTTCTTGGAAATCAAAACCTTCTCTTTGAGTATACCCCTTGGCCACAAGTCTAGCTTTGTGTCTTTCAAAAGAACCATCAGATTTAAGCTTTACTTTGTAGACATATTTACAACCAATGGCAGTTTTGTTGGGAGGGAGAGAGGTAATAGTCCAAGTGTTGTTTTCCTCCAAGGCACTAAGTTCAGCTTTCATTGCATCTTGCCAATGTTTAAATTTCACAGCTTCACTATAGGAGTGAGGTTCAGAAAATAGAGAGAGGGAAACAGAGAAGGATTGGTGAGATGGGGAGAGGTGCTTGTATGTGAGGTGGTGATTGAGTGGATGAGATGTGGAGGATGAAGAGGATGGAGTGAGAGGTAGGGATTCTGCTATCTGACAATGATATTGCTGGAGATAGGTAGGTTGATGCCTATCTCGTGTGGATCTTCGAGGAGGTGGATCAGGAGTTGAGGTGACTTGGGGCTCATCAAGTGAAAGAGGAGGTGGATCAAAGGAGGGAGAAGGCAAAGGTGGCTCAAGAGGAGGTGTTTCAAGATGAGATTGGGGAGAAGAATTTAATGGGGTAGTTTGCAGATCATCAAGAGGAGGTGAGAAATAGCTATCTGGTGGTGGAGGGGGCAAAACCAGATTATTAGGGAAGGAAGAGTGAATGTCTGAAGATGAATGAGAGAAGGGTGTGGAGGTTGAAGAGTGGAATGGGAAAACAGTTTCATGAAAGATCACATTCCTAGAAATAAAGGTGGAGTGAGTTTCTATGTCATAAAGCTTGTAACCCTTGATGTTTGCAGGATATCCTAGGAATATGCAAGGTTTGGCTCGAGGTTCAAACTTGGTCCTGTGGTGCTTAGGAGTGCTAGCATAACTTAAGCAGCCAAAAACTCGAAGATGAGCATATGAGGGTGGTGAGGAAAAGAGCCTTTCATAAGGAGATTGATTCGAAAGGAGGGGTGTAGGAATTCTATTGATAATGTATGCTGCAGTCAAGATGGCATCCCCCCAAAAAGCAATAGGTAAACCAGCTTGAAAAAGAAGTGCTCTAGCAACATTCAAGAGGTGTTGGTGTTTCCTCTCAACAACACCATTCTGTTGAGGAGTATACACACAGGTTTTTTGGTGAATGATGCCATGACTTTTATAAAAATCAGTCATCTCGAATTCAAGGCCATTATCAGTTCTGATTTTCTTAACTTTGCTATTGAATTGGGTGTTTATGAGCTGAAAGAAAGATTGTAGGATAGGTCTTGTGTCTGACTTCAGTTTCATTAAAAACACCCAAGTGATTCTTGAATAATCATCTACAATAGTTAAGAAGTAATGAAAGCCTTGAATTGATGCTTGAGAATATGGGCCCCATATATCACAGTGAATTAAGTCAAAAGAAGATGAGCTAGTGGACACACTTGGAAGAAAAGAAACATGTTTCTGCTTAGCCAAAGGGCAGATTTTACAGTGAGATAGACCCTTGGTCTTTACATTAGGAACAAGAGAATGAATTAAATTCATTCTTTGTGGAGATAAATGTCCTAATCTAAAGTGCCATAGATCAAAATCTTTTTGTATAGTTGCTTGGTTGACTCGAGCTTGATTGGGAAAAGTTAAAGGGGGGTTGATGCTGCTGTCATGAGAAGGAGGCAGCAGATAGTAGAGGCCAGCATGAACCTTAGCAAGTCCAATCGTCATCCATGAAGAGAGGACCTGAATGAAGCAAAGATCCTTTAAGAAAAACAGACATGTGTTTGGTTTTTGAGTGAGTTTGCTAACTGAAATGAGGTTGAAAGTGAATGAGGGCACACACAAGACATTTTTTAGTGACAGTGAATCTGATAATTTAACAGTGCCAATATGTGTGACTTGAGCTCTTGTACCATTTGGGAGTTGCACAAAGGCCTGTACACATGTAGGGGAACTGTCAAAGAGGAAGGTGGAGCACACCATGTGATCTGTGGCTCCTGTGTCCATGATCCATGGTGTCTTGTAGATATCAGAGTGCATATGCTGGGAGGATGAACTGTGTTTGCATTGATTCAGAGTATTGGCACGAGAGTGATCAGCAGGTATGGAAAAAGTGGAGAGGCAGTGATGATTACCTGCTAAATTTGAATATGGTGTGGTCGAAGAGCTAGTTTCAGTAGGGTCAGATTTGGCAGGAACAGGTGTAGGCAGAATTGGTTTTTGTCCCAAGCTTATCTGAGGAAATTGAGCATTGACAAGATCCATGAGATGCTGTGCTTGTGCTTGAGAGAGGTTCAATTGAGAGGAACTTGGAGCAGGTGCTTCATGTCTTGAGGTAGTAATCTGAGCAGCAACCTGATTTACAGAATAAGGTGCAGCAGAAGTGTTCCCAACTCTTGGTTTGGTAAATTTGAAGTTTGGTGGGAATCCCACTAACTTGTAGCATTTTTCCTTGGTATGCCCAACCTTACCACAATGATGGCAAACCAGGTCTGACCTGTCCTTTTTCTTTGGAAAATTTTGGTAGGCAACTAAAGCAGAAGGTTCTGAGGTAGGCAGGGTAGTGTTCCTTGCCTGCCTTTGTCTTTCTTCTTGCAAAATCAGTGAAAAGGTTTTGTCCAATGTAGGCAAAGGACTTAACAAGATGATCTGTCCCCTTACAGCATCATAACTATCATTTAAGCCCATTAAAAATTTAAACACATAATCTCTTTGTTGGACATCACCAACATTTTTCAAGGCATCACAGGTACATTTTCCACATGTACAGCATGGAAGAGGTCTATAGCTATGCAATTCTTCCCAAATAGCATTAAGTTGTGTGAAGTAATCACTTACAGAGAGATGTCCTTGTACAATGCTACTTAGCTTATGTTGGAGGTGATAGATCCGAGCCTCATCAGGTTGTGCAAAACGTTCCTTCAGCTTGTCCCATACTTGCTTGGCTGAAGTCATGAAGAAGACATTGGATGCAATATCTTTTGAGACAGAATTCAGAATCCATGCTAGGAGGATATTGTTGCATCTTAGCCACGAAACATAGGAAGGATCTGACAAGTCAGGGGTGGTGATTGTGCCATCTAGGAAGCCTGATTTGTTTTTTATAGAAATAGAAAGCAGAAATGATCTGCTCTAAGAAATGTAGTTTGAACCAGTTAATGGAGGTGAGACAATGACAGTGTTAGCATTGTCACTGTGATGTAGAAAGAAGGGACTATTTGGGTCCTCAAGAGAAGAAGGAGATGAAGAAGAGGAAGAGGTTGTCATGATTTTTGAGATGAGATTGTTTGCAAGTTAATGAAACACAGCAGGAAAAAGGTCCTGCTCTGATACCATGTTAAAACATGAACAATAATTCGAAATGCATAACCAGTTAAGAGTAAAATTTCCTTCTCATTCATCTTAATTGATAATACATAAACTACTGCTATTTATACATTATAAAAACAGAAGGAAAAGGTTCTAAATATTAATTTTAATCTTCTACTTAGTTACAAGTAATCTACTGCAACAGCATGGTTTAGGCAGTCCTCTTGATTTCCTGACATTTGTGTGCTGCCATGTATTTCACACATGATCTCTTGCTTTTCTGTGACAACACTCTCCTCCTTTTTTTGTTTGCTTTTCTTCTTCCTTTTGCTGTTGCTTTTCACTTCTCTTTTCTGCAGTGTGCTTTATTTCAACTTTTCCTGCAGCATGCATTTCTTGGTCATTGCAGAGTACTTCATGTTTGCTTTTGTTGCTGCACATGTTCCATCGTGTGTTGCAGCTTTGTTGCTCAATGTCCTCTTGTCTTTCTTGCTTGCATCCATCATTCTCTTCATGTTTTATTTCGTGAGATGTGTGCAAATTAAATACTCGTTCATAAGTGGGTCGTGGACTCGTGAGTGCTATTAAAATTAGCACATACAAACACAGGTGTGTTTGAGGACACTCCACGTCTTCAACCATCGGAAGATATGAGAAATGGGGTAACTATAAGTCTATAACTTGCGACTTGAGGCAAGTCATCCATTTGTTTAATAGAGCATAAAAAACACCTCCATTGAATTAGGGAAGTGCAAATAAAATTCATTTTGAGCTAAAGTGTTTAAAGACCTTGGGTCATATTAAATCTGCTACTGTGGCTCAATCATAAGCTTATTTTTTTTCTTTTTTGACACACAATGTTCCCAGATCCTCTCTCTTCCATTGAATTATTTTATTTTCCATTCCCTTCCATTCCCCCTTCCATTTTCTCTCCACTTCTCTCTTCCTCTTCCTGGTCTTGTCCCACGGTTCCTGTCGCTTGGAGTTTGATTGCTGTCTTCCTCTTTGGCAACTACAACGTGCCTACGTCCATAGAGCTTTAGAGTATTTTATTATACTGAAAAATCACAAAATACACTTTGGTGCGAAATCTTACTATTGTAAACACTAAGGACACATATAATATTCATTAAGTATATATTTATACTGTCACACGGAGAAAACTCTAATAATTTTAATTTTCTACATTATTCGTTCTAGCAAAGTGTTGAGCGAGCTCTTTGTACGACATTCACTAAAGCGAACTCTCTATCCGAGCTTCGTTCAAGCCACCTGTCGCTCGATTGTCAAGCGAACTTCGCTTCGGCGTGAGCTTATTGGCCCAAACCTCCATGAATATCTGCCAAAAAACCATAATGCATCTTTGACAGGTCGAGTCATCAAATTAAGTCAATCCACCAACAACTCAGGCTCCACAAATCCAACAGATTTGGGTGGCGAGTGAGTCTAGTGCCTATAACATTAATCATTCTAAGATGGCGGCCATTATTGCAATAATTTCGAAGTTGAAATGTGGTAAGAAGTTTTTTTTTTTTTTTTTTTTTTTGTGCTTTCAAGTTTCCGTTTGAAGGATATGTTGATCATTATCTGATGCAATAAATCAAATGGTTTTTTGCTTTTTAATAATTTAATTTTAAAAGACATGGTATATATTCAATCATTGATGACTCTCAAAGTCTTGGTGCAAGTCTCCGACGTCTTCTCAGAAAAATTACACTGCACAACTTTTGAGTGCTATAAACGGAGCAAGCGAGAGAGTTCGCATCTTCTTACATGAAAATTCCAGGAACAATTGCTGTCGAGTGGGGCTCAAAACGGAAGACTTGTGAAGTCTTGGGATAAATCCAAAAGGATTTTAATGAGTGGACCCGTCTATCACACACTCGGGCGTAACAACCCTTGAAAGTTGGATCAACAATTTCATCAAACTTCCATTGCGACTATTTAAAAGAATTAAAATTAGTTTTTATTTATAACTATGTTTACTTTTTCTTAAAAAACATTACTTTAAAAAATTACTTGCCACGCAACACTGTATGAAGGGTCCACGTGATTTCTATTGGTGGTTATAATTAAGCGGAAAAATAGATGGAGTACTCAGTACTATTCTATTTCTAATAAACTCATAGGGACATAAACTCTTTGATATTTCTTTCCCTTCCCTTCCCCAAAAAAAAAAAGAATCATACTAATTGGGATGGTTGTTCCCCATCCGGTCCATGTTGGTTGGGCTTGGGCAGGCCAGTGAGGCCCTTCTCAACCCAGGCATTACCCTCCAATGGCCTCAAAGTTGCTCAAGGGGCCAGCCTTTTAAGTTGTATCCGATGAAGAGAGTGCGCAGCGCAAGAAACAAGACTAAGGGGGACAGATGGAATGCAACGACTCTAACATCTCCTGTGACACCAAGCATGAAAGGATTTACACCGACAAGTGAACGGAGGACGCGAATAGCCCTCCATTCTCTGATGAAGGGGATAAAAAATGACCACGCCGCTCACCCATCGCTAGGGCGCACCCTGTAAGCCACGCTGCATTAAAAGTGCCGTCTCAAAAATTGTGCCACATTAAAAGCACAGTCTCAAAAGCTATGCCGCATTGAAAGCCTTACCTCAAAATACCAAATAGGATTAAAGAGACCCCCAAGGAAGGGGATGCGCCCCTCTTTGGCTTTCCCCTCCCACAACCACCCATCCCACCTTTTTCCAACTTTGTGACGTTGCATGCATGCAACCCTAACAAGTTAAATGAATCAGAATATTTTCAATATATTTACAACTTTAGTACTATATATCCGTACGTAGTGGCCCCTTTTACACATCGACATTGCTTTTTGTATTGAATAATGCTACGTATAGTCGTAGAATGTGCAAGCACAACGCACTCTATTTGAAAAAGAGTGGGGCCTACTATTAAAAAATTAATTTTTTTCCATGTGGTCCCTTTTTTATTTATTTTTTTTAAAGATATTACACGGCGCTTATGCATTCCACGACTTAAAATATCCTTTCTCTTTTGCATTAGGTAATTATATGCAAGAACTTTTTACTTCGAGGCCGCTTGGCTTATATATATAAATATATATATTTATAATTAAGAAAAATTCTAATTTGGACAAGTTAGTCATGTTATTTTTTTTTTTTTGGATGTTGGTTGTATTTAGGATTTATTGACCAATGTAGTATTTTGCTGAGAAGGAGAACATAAATTGCCGACAACAAAACATGAGATTGACGATTTTTCTTGCAAAGGATTTTGGTGGCAAAAGGCCTAATGTATGTGGGAAAAACTATTTTCCCACCAACTTTAATTGTGGGAAGCTCGTGCAATATATCGGGAGATAAGAAGTATATTTCTCTACCAAAAGCTTGACTCATGGGAAATACTACTTTTTTCCGATAAAAAAAAGGGCAGACAAAGACTTCAGAGCTCACCTCAAATAGGGAATGGGAAAATGCTTGTGGGCTCCCGCCTTTTTTGCCCGCCGGGCTTTTTATTTTTTATTTTAGTTTTTTTTTATTTAGTGATTAAGAAAATATTGTTTAATAATATTGTGAATTTTTTTCATTTTTTAAAAATATTTAAAAGTGTTAAAAAAATGATGTTAAAAAAAATTAAAAAAAATTATTTTTCACATCATTTTTTTAACACTTTTAAATATTTTTAAAAAATGAAAAAAATTTACAATATTATTAAACAATATTTTTTTAATCATTAAATAAATAAAAAAACTAAAAATAAAAATAAAAATGCCCAACGGGCAAAACTAACTGGAGCCCAAATCGGATTCCCTAGCACCACCCTTTAGCAACGGAAATATTTTGTGGGAATAACTTATTTACCCCCAGACTCAATTGGCAGTAAAGGTGAGGGCTGTACCTTTTCCCACATAGGCTACCTCCCGGTATTGTTCATTTCTATTAACTCAACCCTTATAGTTTTATCGACCGAATCCATTGTTTCGTTCTAGTTCACCGATTTTTCAATTATTTTACAACCTTATTTAACTCCATTGCTACTCTAATTATATGCACCGATAGTAAACATGTCATTGCTATCACTCACTAACTTTTTAATCAATATTGAGTTTTTGAATTTGGAGAATACGAATATGCCAAGATCTTATGTCAAACCATTGTATAAATTTGATAAAGAAACCATACCTATAACCCATTGCAGAGAAGAATGCATCAGTTTGATCTTCCACACCCAATATTTACTCTTTGAAAAATCTCACAGCAACAAGAATGTGTACAGTTAAGAATGAATTTGGAGTGGGGACTTAACTTATATATAATGAGAAGTGCTAAAGCTATAAAGAAATTCCACAAAAGTAAACTTACAAATTGATATAGCTTTATATGATACGTTAGATCTACTTAATAATAAAAGTAACTTTACAACTTAAAGAACCACATGATAATCTACGTTAGTTTATGAATTTAATTTTCTGGAATTTATTTGTCGCTAAAACCTTTCAGCTTATATATAAAACCTAAATTCAAAATTTTTTCATCACAAAATACTAAAATTACATGATTCTTTGATTGCAAATGGGGTGTTGATATAATTTTAATCAGCTGCTGAAGTCTGAAATATTTTGGGTCTAGGTACCCAAATCTACCTTTTACTATGGTGTTGACATGAGTGATGGAGACGCTAGTTGGTCTGATTTTGGAAAAGCCAAAATCCGAAACCTTGTCTACCCAGTTCTCGTTCAAAAGTATATTCGTGGTCTTCACTTCTCAGTGAATAATCAGGTGGCTTGCATGGTGTGGAGGTATTCCAACCCGAGTGCCACTCCAATACAAATGTTGAGCTGTCTCTTCCAAGATAAAGGAGGATTATCGGTGCTATATAGATGATCACGACGGGTCCCACAATTCATGTACTTGTAGACAAATATCATCTCCCGGTTCCAATCACACACCCTAAGCGCAACATGAAAGCAAGTGTGTGCAAGCATGAAACTTAAAAGTGCATAGTTATAGACGCAGCGGCGAAGTAAAAAGGGGCAGACTAAACTTCTAAGAGTACCAGAATTTCTTATTACAAACTCCAACAAAAATAATCTATAAATTAATACAGGATCATCCGACTAGATAAAAGAAAGCAACATCACAGCAACAACACAAGGAAGAAATCCCCAAGTCTTCACTCATCCAGTGGGATCGGTCCATCCTACGCATACCCATCATCTACATTAAAGTCTACGGTTCGTAGGCACACTGATAGTGAGAAGAGTCAAAGCCCTCCTCTGGACACGCATTCGAGGCGTGATATTACACGATTTGATTTTTTATTCTTTTCGATTGTTTCTTGTATATTCAGCTACCTTTCATTGCTGTCTGATTTTATTTTCTTGTACAACTTTTAGCTTCAAAAATCTGTAATATAAACTCTGTATATAATGAGAATCAGCCCATGGTATTGGCGTCTTGAACCATACCTTTCATAAAATCTTTCATGGTATCAGAGCATTTTCGCTCATGATAGATAATTGTTTTTTTTTCTTACTGCTCTTCCATGGCTTCCACAAGTTCAGCCGCTCCTATGGTTTCTCTCAACCAAATTTTTCTCAGCTCGTTTTGGTGAAGATGGACTGCTCGAATTACCTTAACTAAGTTTCTCAACTACTGCCTGTTCTTCGCAGTAATGATTTGCTTGAGTTTATGGATGGTACGGAGCGCTGCCCAAAGCAATTCACTCTTGATTCTGAGGGACATCCTGAATATGCTTTTTGGCACAAGAAAGATCAGTTTGTTCTTGGTTGGCTTAATGCTACTCTCTCAAACAAGGTTCTTCCTTCTGTTTTTGGCATTACTTCTGCCAAACAGGTATGAGATTCTTTGGCCAAGAAATATGCCTCTCATTCTCCTGCACATGTTAATCAACTTAAAAGAAAATTACAAACTCTTCAGCAAGGTAATACCAATTGCACTAAATTTTCTATCATTGGTTGTTGTAGGGAAGGCTGTGGATGAGAGTGATCTGCTTTCCTATGTTCTTAGTGGATTAAATTCGGCTTTTACTCCCTTTGTCACTTATGTGTCTTTTGCTTTACGCCATTGTCCCATGGCTTTTGATAACTTTCAATCTGAACTGCTTTCCTATGAGATTATGATTGAAAATCAGGTTCAAAGGTCATCCCATGAACATTTAAATTTTGCTATGCTTGCTGGGAAGAATACTAATTCAGGAAGGCAGTGGCGCTCAAAACCGAATTACCCTCCACAGTAAGGCCAATCCAAACCTCAAAATATCAAGCAACAACCACTTACTAAGCCACAAGGATTCTATCCAGACTCCAACATTGGTAATTTGCCACCTCGCGCTCCCTGCCAGATTTGTGGTAAAACCAGTCATCAAGCCTTGGATTGCTATCACCGTATGGATTATAGCTACGAAGGCCGTCATCCACTGGCTCAACTTGCTGCAATGGTTGCCCAAAGAACCACTAGTTTTGAGGATTCCAACACTTGGTATGAGGATTCGGGTGCTAATCAGCATATTACTAATGAAATTGCCAATTTGACTTTGCAGGAAGTTTATGGTGGTGAAGATTTTGTGGACATAGGTAATGGCCGATTGGGTCTTACTATTGCTAATAATGGTTCTTTTTCCATTCACACTCCATAGAAAAAATCTCTTCTTTAAGTACGTCTTACATTGTCCTGACGTCATGCTTAATTTACTTTCTATTAATAAATTTTGTGTGGATAATAATTGCTTTTTCATCCTAACCGACTCTCATTATTGTGTGAAGGTCAAAACAACGAGAAAAATGCTTCTGGAGGGGACAAGTGAAGGTGGTCTCTATCCTATTGTGCTGGATAAAGTTTTTCAAAACACATGTCCTACAAGTGTGGTTCTTTTAGGTGCTAAAACTTATCTTGATGTTTGGCATGCTTGACTTGGGCACCCTTTTTCACAAGTAACCAAGCATATTTTATCCTCTTTCAAGCTTCTTGTTGTTGGTTCTTTGATTCAAGAGTCTATTTGTACTTCTTGTCAATTAGGAAAGAGTAAACAATTTCCGTTTACTTAGTCTCATAGAATGTCTGTTAGTCCTTTGGAATTAGTCCATTCCGATGTATGGGTTTCTCCTGTTTCATCTCTAAGTGGTTGTTGGTACTATGTTATTTTTATTGATGACTATTTGAGATTTACGTGGATGTATCCTATTTCAAATAAATCTGATGTGTTTCCTTGTTTCGTAAAATTTAAATTGTTGGTTGAGGATCTCTTCTCGTGCAAAATTAAACAATTCCAATTCGACAATGGTGGGGAATACACTTCACATCAATTTCTTTCCTTTTTAAATTCAAATGGGATTCTACACTACCTAAGTTGTCCATACACTTCTCAACAAAATGGAGTGGTGGAAAGACAACATTCCCATATTTTGGAAATTGGATTGTTTTTATTAGCCCAATCTAATCTTCGTAAAAAATTTTAGGTTGATGCTTTTTCCACCGCAATTTTTCTCATTAATCGGTTGCGAACTCCCATTCTAAAATATGAGTCTCCATACAGTCTCCTCTTTAAAAGGCCACCCGATTATTCTTCCTTACAATCATTTGGTTGTGCTTGTTATCCTCTTCTTCATCCTTACAATAATCACAAACTTGCTTTCTGTAGTAAGCAATGTATCTTCATTGGTTACTCTTCTAATCATAGAGGATATCATTGTTTTGACCCTATTTCCAAGAGAACTTACTTGCCATGACATGTTATTTTTTATGAGAGATTGTTTCTAGTGCAGGATAAATCACGCCTCACTCCACCAAAGGAAGCAGATTCTCACGTTGATAGTCCTAGTCTTATTTTCTTTCCTACCAATGATTTGATTTTACTCCCTAATAAGTCGGATTCATCAGGCCCTCATTTTTCGGACCAATCAGCCTCTCATTTTTCTCCTCCATCAAACATTAATCCCAATCCCAATATTTTAGGACTTGCTTCCCTTCAACCACTAGAATCCGATTCTTCTTTATTCCATTTAAATCACACCAATTTCTCCAATCCCACGAATCTTCCTTCCACTTCACCTCCACCCAATTTTTCTCCACCAACCACGCATACTTCTCTCCAATCTCCTATAGTCAACCCACTAGCCAATCCACCTCCCATGGATTCTCCTCTTCCAATAATCAATCCCGATCTCTCCCCAAATTTTGGCCAAGATTAAATCTCTCACCTAATTGTGACAAGATCACAAACGGATTCTCTTAAGGCAAAACAGTTTCCGGACTTTATCTCTAATTATTCTACACACCATCCTATTTCTGCCTTAGGCACTAGTTCATTACCTAAGGATCGTTTGAATTTGTCACAGGCCATAACTTTGGTAGAGTGAAAACAGGCGATGGATGCGGAATATGTTGCCTTGGTGAAAAATGCCACTTGGACACTTTGTCCTAGACCTCCCGACCACAACATCATTGATACCAAAAGGGTTTATAGAACCAAAAAAAATGAGGATGGCTTTCTTGAACGTCAGAAGGCCCGTCTCGTGGCCAAAGTTTTCAATCAAATTAGCAGCCTTGATTTTTCAGAGATTTTTAGTCTGGTTATCAAACCCACTACTGTGCGAGTGGTTTTAACCTTAGCCATTCATTTTGGTTGAGATATTAAATAGTTGGATGATTCTAATGCTTTTCTCCATGGGACTCTTGATGAAGAAGTGTATACTTCTCAACCCCAAGGTTATGTTGATCCTCACCATTTGGACTATGTGTGTCAGCTTAATAAAGCCTTTTATGGATTAAAACAGGCTCCTCGAGCTTAGTTTAATCGCTTTTCATAGTGTTTATTGGATCTTGGTTTTTAGGGTTCTTCCGCTAATCATTCTCTCTTTACTTATCACAACGTTGATATTCACATTTTTCTCTTGGTGTATGTTGATGATATTCTTATCACGGGATTGGTACTTTTATTTGGAATTTTATCACACAGTTGCAATTTGAATTCTCACTGAAGGATTTGGGATCTCTTCATTATTTTCTTGGTTTTAGGTTACACGAGATCCTACCGGTTTACATCTTTGCCAGTCAAAATATGTTATGGATGTTCTGGATCGCGCACACATGCTTGACGCGAAGCTCTATTCGGCTCCATTTACTTATGGCTCCAAACTCTCAGCTACTAGTGGTGATCCTCTCCCTAATGCTACCGAATATCGTCAGATTGTTGGGGCCCTTCAATATTGCACTCTTACGCTAAAATGATCTCATTTAACACTAAAATTTCACTCAATCCTTAATAAAATGAATTTAGACTTGCCCAAAAAGATTATCCTCACAAATGATAAATCCCAAATTCTTAGATTGTAAACATGCTGCTGGACAGCACATGTACCGACCTCAATTCCTTTATTATCCCAACATCAATAAGGTCTAAACTCAACCATATAACAATGACATAAACATGGTTTAATTCTAGCTAATACCCATAATTAAGACTTACTAATTTACTAAAGTAAGTCTAGATGAAACTTAGACAGATTTGAAAACATCCAGAGATTCAATCTTCCACAATTTCACCAACCGAATTGTACACACCCACCACTAACACTTGGGTATTAAATTCATCTTCAACACACCCCAACATCATAATTAACTACCTCAGTTTGGATATACAATCCTCTTATCTCATCTCAATCATTACAACTTTTTCAAATTATCATACAAAAATAGAATAAACAATTCAAAATTTTCAATTTTCAAAATAAAAATCATACTAGAAAATATATTCTAACAATATTTTATTCAATTACTATTCAAAACATCTCATCTCATCTTATCTGAACTGTCTATCCAAATCCAACCTAAAGACGTTCTCAACAATTCAAAACACCAAAATTTAACCAATCTTTTATTCGAAATTCATTAACTATATTCCTTATGAGGGAGAACATTTACCTAATATTGTGGTCGATGGTGATAAAGCAACATGGAGCAATGGGTCATGGTTGTGAGTGGAGAGATAATGTTGCAAAAACAAGAATCGAAAGGAAAACATAGAGAGAGAAACGAAAATAGAGAGACGAGAGACTGAGAGAAACAGAGACGAGAGAGAATCTAGAGAGAACAAAGAGAGAAAGATACGGAGAGTGAGACGGTGACATGAGAGAGGTGTGTGAGAGACCAAAGGGGGGAGGGTTCGGTTACGGGAGTTTTGGGTTTGGGAAAAGGGAAAGTGGGGAAGAGAGAGGGGAAAATGGGTTAGGCTGGGCTTAGTTTTTGGGCTTGGGGATTGGGTTATTACACAACCTACCCATTACGGGGTGGGGGTGGGTTCCTAATTCAAAACACATATACGGGCGAAAAAAAGATCCTATCTCTATATAGGCATATTTTTCTCGCCTCTTCTCCCCGCTCACTCACTATCTTCTCTCCCTTATCTTCTCTTCTCCCTTTTCCTTTCACTTCTCACGGTTCACCGTCTTCTCTTCTCTCTTATTTTTCTTCCCCTTCTGTTCTCTTCATCTTCTTTTCCTCCTCTCAACCCCCCACTTAGTCTTCTCCAACCATAGTCCAGTTGCAGTCTGTGAAGGTAGGACCACGGTCGTCGCCGTGGATCTATCTGGCAACCTGTCTAGTTGCAGTCTGTGAAGGTTGGACGGATGGCCGGATTGTGATGGTGTCAATCCACCTGTCTGGCAAGCCGATACAGAAGATCAAAAGATATGAGCAGGGACAAGATGGGTGGCTAAGGGCCAGTAGCACACCTAGTGAAAACACAAAACGTAATCTAAAGAAAAAAGCAGCAGTCGGAGGCTCGGAGCATCTATCTATAATAAACTGTAAATTTCAATTTATGATTATACTGATAATTTGAGCATTGTAACTATTTATGGGAACAAATTGTTTCCAGCAAGTCATCATTGCTACTGCAAAGTTGATGTCGAATGTAGGCCTCTTGATCTAATGTTGGTTTTCCTCATAGACAGACAGTACTGTTGGTGGTGTTAGCTTATGTGCACGTGAGCCTTGTTTTTAAATGAAGGGTGAAATATAATGTTGATGTAATGTAACTAGATATGAATACAAATGGTGGTGGTGATATAATATGTTAATTGCATTTGTAAAACCCAGTAGTTGTTATTTCAACTATTGTGTCTAGAGCAATACTACGTACAATCCCCATTTGGGGACTGCAATGCAAGCCTAGGCAATTTTATCTTTAATTTTTTTAAAAATTACAAAAATATCCCTCATAAAATGATATTTTTTCTCATTTAATAAAGGGACTGCACATACAATCCCCAAGTGGGGACTGCAAATAGAATTTCTCTTGTGTCTATATATGTACTTTACATAAGATTTCTTTTTTTCGAAATATATAAGAGTACGATACTGAGAGGAGGGTGGAATCCAATCAAACAATCTAAAGAATTTGATCCATACAACACAAGACATAAAATAAAAACACTTGAAGTTATACACATAGAGGGTAATTTCATACTTATAATTATTCTTTTACAACTTATCTTACGATAAATCAATATAATCGTGCTACTACATTTAAAATAATTTCTAAATTTTACTTAACTACATTCCATTTAAAATAGAGTTGAAAAATAGTTGTAAATTTATTATTTTTCAAGTGCACATATATTTCCACCCTTTTATTTTGAGTTATGCTATATGCAAGCTTGGTATGTAGCACACCATTTGTTGTGGAACTCATTCTATTTATAAAAAAATTAAAATAATATGTATTAGTTGATGTGACAAATCTCTACACTGATATATCTTAGAGCACTAGCATTGGTGTAGGTAGATGTAAATGCAAACCAAGATTTATCTAACAATCCCACTAAATTGTATACATTGGAAGAGGCAAATGCATTTTTTTTTTCTTACAAGCTAAGTAAATCTACATATTTTGAGGGTTACTATTCTCCATCTATTGAATATTTCATGAGTTATTTCTCTCTCCTCCAAAATATTATTAGGTTGAAAAAAAATATAGTTGGTGAACAATAATTTAATTATTAATTAATATATGGTCAGTATAATTGCAAAATATGAAAAAAAAATTAAGAAATATTATTATTATTAAATTAATAATATATATTTTTTATTTTAGCTAACAGGTGGATAATCCAATGTGAGGGGATTTTCCCCACTGCTTAAAGGCTCACTAGGCTTCGGCCAGTACCTGGCCCGAGGGCTCCCATATCAACGTAGGGGGCGGAATGTCTGCCAGGAAAGAGCACAGGATAGTCGACAAGACAGATCAACCTGATATCTTACGGCTGCGTACAAAATCCAGGGACCTGCACAGAGTGTAACGGGAAACGTAGAGGGCCCTCAATCCATCGACATCAGACCATCTACGGCTCGTATAGGCCAGACGCGAAGTCAGGGAACCATGCCATATTAATGGCACTGTTGCTAAGTTACACGCCACATTTATGGAGCCGACGTAGAGCTACGCTGCATTGAAGAAGGTCTAATAGTAGAAACAGAAAAAGAAGGCATGGACTTTATGGAGAAAAAGACTATTTTCACCCTCCGTTAGACCACGGTATAAATAGCTGACTCCAGGTACCAAAAAGCTCTATGATGGCTAGACTCCTTTACTTATTTACAAATTTCCAAAAATATTAACTAACTTTGGCATCGAAGGTTACTCGGCCCCTAGGCTACCCTATCCAAGTTGCACTTCCCTCCTTCTTTTACAGGCCCGCTATTCAAGGCCTGAGTTCTCGGAACTTGGCCCAAAAGTATGTGAAACACGACGTTAAAAGTGGCGCCGTCTGTGGGATCATTATAGATCTTGCACGTACTTCTCGCGCCTGAGATAACCCATTCTAGGCAACTCAGGAACTTGCCAAAACTACTGGAGACATGAAGGAAAACCAGACAGAGAGCCAGGTGCTGGAAAGTGAGAAGGTCGCAATGGAAGGAGGCCATATATATGCGAGAAGGGCGATGCATCCAACGGAGGATACCTACACTTTGCCACCAACTCCAGATCACTCATAGGTCATAAGCGAAGTTTGAGATGAGTAGGAACTTCGAAAGGCTAAACCGATCGGACCACTGGAGCTTGTTACTCTTCACGTGGATTGACCAGAAGCCAAGGTGACAATTAGCAGCGAAATGACGCTTAAAGCTCGAGACGCCATGCAACAACTCCTCGCTGAGCACCAGGATGTATTCGCATGGAGTCATGAGGATATGCCTGGGATAACGCCTGAAATCATATAGCACAACTTGAGTGTAGACCCAAAGGCTAAAGGAGTGAGGCAGAAGCGTCAGAGCGTCAGTGTAGAAAAGAATGCCGCCATAGCCGAGGAGGTGGACCAATTGCTGGGTGCAGGATTCATTTGAGAGCTCACTACCCAAAGTGGCTATTTGTTGACGGCTTGTCTTTCTGGGCTGGAGGGGAAGGGGGAAGGGGAGTGCATATCGTGACGTTCGAGGGAGAAAAGCACAATTAGGCCATTAAATTGGTGTTTAAAAAAAATGAATAACGAGGTAGAGTACGAAGCGTTGCTTTCAGGATTACAGGTGGCCAGAGCTCTAGGTGCCATCGAAATAGAAGTGTGGGCCGATTCTCAAGTGGTGGTGAATCAAGTACGGGGGGAGTTTGTTGTGTAGAGCGAGAAATTGAAGAGATATTTGGCACTGGTAGAGGCTGAAAGCCTCACTTCAAATATTTTTAAATTCAGCAAGTGTGGAGGATAGAAAATCAAAAAGCGGACAAGTTAGCGCGTGTCGAGTCCGGATAGGAGAGCTCCCCCTGCCAGAAACACCACTCTATAATTACCTAAAATGTTACTTGCTCCTGCAAGAATTTGGGAAATCATCGCTCCTATAAAAGAAGAGGAAGAGAGAGAGAGATTGCAAGGAGAGAGAATAAACGAGTGTGGGTAAAAGAAGGGTCGTTTAAATCTTGTGTATCTCATTTTTTCCAAGTTGATTTCCTTATCTAGCAAACAAATAAGATCAAGGAATGAATCTATAATTACCTAAAAGCGTTACCTGCTCCTACAAGACATTATTTACCAACAAGACATTAAGACATTTGGGTTAAGAATTTTTAAAGTAAGAAACATTAATTTTAAGCATGAGTTTTAGAGGGTCGATGGGAAATCAGTGAAGATCTACAGTCTCAAAAATAATCAATATAGAAGCTGGGAAACTTATCCAGACGATGAAGGGATTAATTAATTAAGGTCCAAGATTGGAGAATAAATATAGCGACGACAGTAACGGCAGCATCGAGTATAATAGGTACAGGGTCGATCGTGTGGACTGACGCGCACTATGCAGTTGCCATAGATATTCGCATCACAAACCAGAGGTCTCTAAAGAGCTCCATACGATCTGACTCGATGAGCCCTCGAACAACATCATGTTTACCCTTTTCATGATGATCTGCATTCAAGTACTCATGATCTTCTTCTTCTTCTCCAACACTGTTGGTCCCATTATTGTATAGCTGCTGGTTCGTGTTGTTCTCGGCAGAAACGCTTGGATGCCCTGAAACTGACATACTCGACGTTGTTGATCTGGAGATAATAATCAAGATAACTATAAGCATCAAGCAAAGGCCTACTCCATTTAATAGGCACCCCATCATTTCTCTTCACAGGATCAGTATACTCACATTAAGTTCTCTACTTGTTTAAAAGGAAATTGGTTGTCTTAATTAAAGAATCCCGGCCCAGCCATTATTAAAGACCTTCATCCAGCCATTATTAAAGACCTTTATTTCATGCAACAAGAGAGAGAAAAGCAGACGAAATAGGAGGGAAGCATTCAGATTTTCAATACAGCAATAGAAAACTAAAAACCAATCTTGCTCTCTGCGTCGTCGTCGTGTTTGGGCTCCCTTGTGTGAGTCTTTCGTTGAAGTTTCCTCACTGCGTCGTCATTGTGTTTGGGCTCCCGTGTGTGAATCATAGCTCCGTTTCCTCAGTGCGTCGTCTCCCGTGTGTGTATTTTTTGTGGTCCATCTTAGTTCGACCAGTTTGACAGAGAAGAAGGTAGATTCAGACGTGAGCGTGAAGAACTGGTAGATCGATTTTTCGTTGTAGCTTCGTGTTGTCTCCGTGGCTAGCTTCAGGTAATATTCACATGATCAACCCCTCAACTTTGTGTGGGTGTCTCGCTAACTTGGTTTTTGTTTGTTGATGATGATGTGCAAAATACTTGTTTTCTTATAAGTTACAAAAACCCATTTGGCAAAAAAAGTTTTTGGGCAGGTATTGCTGGTTTTGGGTCCCGATTTGAAAACCCATTTGCTGTTGAGTTTATATTTTGGTTGTATTTGGGCATTTGAAAGGGAGATTTGCTTGTGGATTTGGCTCTTGTGGTTATATTTTAGTTGTTCTTTTATCAACGTTCTTGGGGGTGAAGTGTGTGGATTTGGCTTAATTGGATGTTGAGTTGTCGAGTTGGTGGTGGTTGGAAGTTTGAGAAATTGTAGTCTAGTTGTGTGCTTTGGCATTAGGTTCAGGATGAAGATGTTGGCATCTTTTACTTCTATACATGCTTGAAATTTAATATATGCAATTAGGCTTGTTTTGTTTAGAATTATAAAAATTTAATATGTGCAATTTTAATTGTTTATAATTATAAAAATTTAATATGTGCAATTTTAATTGTTTAGAATTATTTAAAATTTAATATCTGCAATTAGGCCTGTTGAGTTGCCGAGTTTGTGGTGGTTGCTTTCAGAATTTTGTTCTGCAAGTCAATCTCTCATTTGAGGCATCAAATACTTCATGTGTTGTTGAATTTCATATATAGATTTAGGGACTTTGTAGCAGCCATGGCTACATGATTGCATAATTGATTGCTAGTCAATGGTTTGTTTCTGAAATTTAATAACATGGGTTGTTATACTGAAGCGCCAATATATAGCTCGAGATTGTCAGCATGGAAAAAGGAGGACACTCATCTCCGCTTACACCATCTACCTTAATCCTCCAACTACTCCAAACCTTTCAAATTACATGCACGGTTGGTATGGACTAGTGCATGCATGGTCATCGGGTTTTATGCCATATCCAGATAGCAACCAATATCCAAGCAACATTTAGGTGGTGATGCAACTCTATTCGTGTCTTTTTTTATAGCTTTATATTTTCTTTGGAAGTTTAATTGCTTTCATTTTTTTATAGCTCAGCTTTTGACATCAGTGGAACCCAGCACCAAGAAACAATGATTGAGAGTCAACAAAGTGTACGTTCACATTATTTAAAATAGTTTAATAGTAACATAGATATCACATTAATATTTGAATATTATTCGTTACAGATGCAATTTGGGTTGGATGGATCACAACCGGTGCAACTTGACTTAGATGGATCACAACCGGTGCAACTTGACTTGGATAGATCACAACCGGCGCAATGAGATGGTTGCATAATATTCTGAAGATTGTTATGTATTGAATGTAATTCATGGAAACGCAAACAGAACACATTTTTGTTGTGTATTGGATGTATTCGATGTATTGAATGTAATATGATTCAAGCAGCCATTATTCCAAGAGTTTCAAATTTTTGTTAGGCATTCCAAGGGTTCAACATGAGTCACATTGATTTTTGCATAGGTTCCTGATAATTTGCAAAAAAAAAAAAAAAAATGAACATGACACATTGATTTTTGTACAGGTTCTTGATAATTTACATTGATTTTTGTACAGGTTCCTTATAATTTACAAAAATATAGGAACATGATTCCAAGAGTTTCAGACATGAATTTACAAACCATGGCACAACAATTACAGAACAATACAGAGTTCCAAAATCACTTAGATGCTACTAAGCAACATGACAGAACAACTACAAAAGCCCAATACAGCCGGAGTAGTGTGCGTGAATGTCTTATTTCAACTTGTTGGTCCAGAAGCACCAACTCCTTCTTTAGAAGCGCCACCTCTCTCTTCTCGATCTCATCCGCTCTCTTACAGAGCTCTCTCTCTCTTCTCAATATTGTCGGCCTTCTTCTCGAACTCTTTCTCCTTCCTTAACAGTTCATTATTTCTTTCTCGAAATAGGAGCTCGCCTGGATGAAAGGCCACAAAAATGTGCTAGTAAGCAGTGTAACCAACAAGCAGCAATGAAAGCTCAACAAATTCTTGTGCAGCAATAAAGCACTCAACAAGCAGCAAAGAAAGCTGCTGCAATCAAAATAGAGCCTTTGCTTCTTGAAAACCGACTGTATATAGTGAATATTGGAATGCCCATACATGTTATAAGAATAGAGCCTTTGCATACACACACACACACAAACAGTTGATGACCAACAGCACCACTTAAAAAAATAAACAGTTGACATGTAACCACTCAGACATAAAACCTCATAATATGTAGGGAATCAAATTCAGATATAGTAATGGCTGATGCTGGACCATTCAGCTCTTTTTCTAGCCATGTCCACTGCAAATTCCCCAAAATGGTACCATCACTTGACAGAGGATCTCTGAGGTATCTAGTATCTAAGAGGATCTCTTTGCTACAGTCAAAATAGAGCCTTTGCTACTTTTGGAAGTTATCATGCCCATACATGTATATAGTGAATATTGGAAGCATGAAATGCAAAGCGGGATTCATGTCTCCACAATCTAAATTTCCTGGTGTTAATTGCTCAAGAGGTCTTGAATCCCTTGAACTGGTGTTGTTCTGATATTTTTAGAAAGTAAATAACAGTTGTTTGTTGATAATTTTAGCAAAATTGTGATGTTCCACACGATCCTCCTTATTATATACCTTGTTTTGCAAAGTCCTTTGCACTGTTGCACCAAAAGTAGAAAAAAAAAAAAGAAAAAGCAAAAGGTAAGGCAAGAACAAGAGAGTTGGCAACCCAGCTAACGGTGAAGATGAAAGAATATGATAATACAAGACAAGGACAGAGTTATCTCAGTGATTTTCTAAGAAAGTTTCAAATTCCTTGGTATAGCAGGGAAGAATAAATAATATGATATGATAACACAAGTACGGACAGAGTGATCTCATTGATCTTTGTAGAAAGTGTAGCATTAGGCAATTAGCCATTTGGCTTATATAAAAAACAATGGAAATGAGTGATTAGAAAAACTTCTGGTACCTGTCACAGGATCAAGGTCAATTCATCACATGGGTGACGATAGGTTCGACATGAAAGCCATCCCATGCACAGTGAAAGAAATACTGAAGCTAAGTAACTAAAACCTGGTTACAACATCTAAAATTCTTGCAACATCAGTAAATCTTCACATGTTTCTTGTGCAACCAGCTAAATCTTCACAAAAAATCTTCAAAAAAATATTCTTCTAAATCTTTTCCTAAGAAAAAGAATTTTTCAAAGGATAAATGCTATAATTGTGGCAAATCTGGACATTTTGCTAATAAATGCCCACAGAAGCCCAATAAATTCAAAAAGAACCTTAATCAGTTGAATATTGATGCCAATGATCAAGAAGAATTGTTTCGACTCATAGAAACACAATCCTCTTCATCATCTGATGTCCATGAGTTTAGTTCCAGTGATTCAGAATATCACTCAGAAACTAAATCTCTTGATTCTCCTGATATCAAGCTCAGTTGCAATTGCAATGATTCTTGGTGTAAAACTTTGAGTAAAACAAATAATGTTTTAACTAAAGTTGAAGAACAAGAAAATCTTTTATTAACATTAATTTCTCAAATTACTAATCCTGAGCTTAAAGAAGAATATCATCTCTTTTTTTTTTCTTTTTTTTTTAATAAGAGTTAGGGTCACCTGTCCAAGAGTGACCCCTCCCTAATTTTATTAATAACCCTCACTTGTGGCGGAGGAAAACCGTGGTTACAAATCAAGCATCTAGGATACAATAGAAAACCAGAATGCAGAAAAAAAAACAAGCTAGAAAGAAAAAGACCACAAAAAAACCCAAACAACGAAACACACAAATTAGCTAAATCGAAGCGAAGGCAAACCAGAATAATCCATGCGGATAAGACCGCGCAACGCACTGGGAGTATCCGTCAAATGAAAAAAATTAAATCACTACCAGAAGCCCCATGTTTGGCTAACCAATCTGCAACTTTATTAGCCTCCCGAAAAACATGATGAATCGAGTACGTCATTGAGTTCATGATGTCCATAATTTCCTCCCAGAAATCCTCCAGGTACCACACCCCACATCTTTTGCTTCTCCACCAGGAAATAACAGTCATAGAATCAAGTTCAATATCCACATAATTTAAAGATAAAGATTTACAAACCTGGAGCCCATGAAGAAGAGCTAATAACTCAGCCCTATTATTAGAACCTGTACCAATGAACGAGGAAAAAGCATGAATTAGTCGACCATGATTATTTCTAATAACTCCACCTATGCCTGAGGCACCCGGATTACCCAAACTACTACCATCTGTGTTCATCTTAACCCATCCCACCGAAGGCCGTTGCCAAGCAATAAATTTGCACTGTCGGATTGGGGGGAAGATAGGCTGTACATTCAAACCCTTAAGTACCTATAAATCAAGACTAGATATGTGAGAACTAGCATGCATATCACGACAAATAATACTAATCCACCGACGAACAGAATGAATGATATCAAAAGCAGATTCAAAGCAACCCTCCATACGCGCCAAACATCGCCGCCGCCAGATTCTCCAAGTGATAATCACCGGGAGAATTCCCACAATAATGCCAACCTGAGACAATAGTTTTGCACGGCGAAACCAAATCTTCACCGAGTCTTTCCAATTCCGGCCCATCGGGATCCCAAGGTTAGCCCCAAAATAACACCAAACAGTTTTCGCAATATCACCGGCAAAAAGAACATGATTTTGGTCCTCATAATGATCGTTAGTACAACAATCACAACGGGAGGTAATAGGAATACCAATATGTCTAAGATGATGATCGACGCTAAGGGCCATAAACCAAGCTTTCCACATGTGGGTAGACATTTTAAGAGGAAAACTCTTATGCCACATCCACGAATGCTCCTCAATAGTATCACCCCTAATACAGATACAATCCCAAGCCGACTTAGTGGAGAACAAACCATTATCATTGTTAGTCCAAATCAACACATCAATACCTGGTTTAGCCTTACCAATATCCTCTAAAATACCATCAAAATGATTCGGCCCCACTAATTGAAGAATAAAATCCATATCCCAATCATTATTTAATTTGCAATCCTTCACCTGAAGATGAGGATGACCCACAATATGCGTATCATTAACTAACGGGCCGCTTTCCTGCCATTTATCATACCAGAAAGAAATCAACCCATCTTTAAGGCGCCACTTGGAATTATCCAAGACCAAAGGAAGGGAATTAGCAATCATTTTCCAGAACCTCATACCCTTAGTTGGATCAACTAGGGCCCAAGGTTTAGAACCCACATATTTACTCTTAAAAAATTTAGCCCATAAAGAGTTACCTTGAATGAGATTCCACGCAAATCTAGCATGAAGGGCTTTTTGCATATCATAAGATTCCTAAGAGCCAACCCACCTTCCTCCACGGGACGAAAGATAGAATTCCAAGACACCCATTTTTTCTTACCTTTACCATTATGCTCCCCCCAGAAGAAAGTACTCATCATACGATGAATAGCATTAATAGTAGATTGCGGGACCTGAAGAACGGAAAAGAGATGGAGAGCCCTACTAGAGAGAACATGACGAAGTAAAATAAGACGGCCACCCGCGGAAAGAAATCTCATCTTCCATCCCGATATTTTCTTTTGAATATTAGACACCATATCTTCCATATGTACCTGTTTAAGACGACCCAGAATAATAGGCACTCCAAGATATTTGAAAGGGAAAGATCCTTCTGAAAATCCAGTCTTCCGTAGTAATAAACTTTTATGCATTGAAGAAATATTTTTTAAGCAGTAAATGGCAGATTTAGAGTGATTAATACATTGACCCGACCAACTCTCATACTTTTGAAGCACAGATAAAATCTCCCTTAGGGCTTTAGAGCTACCATTAGAAAAAAGCACAACATCATCAGTGTACATAAGATGAGAAATTATGGGCGTACCTCGGGCCTGAGAGAATTGACCAAATTTCTGATCCTGTACACTTTGCTTGATCAATCTAGAGAGAATTTCTTGAAGGATAATAAAAAGATAAGGAGAAAGGGGATCACCCTGACGCAATCCCCGTCCACTTTGAAAAAAACCTTTAATAGTGCCATTCATCATAATCGAAAACCAAGGAGTTGAGATGCAAGTATTGATAAGATCACAAAAATCAGAGGAAAAACCAAAACAGCGAAGAACCTCCAGAAGAAAGAGCCAATCTACTCTATCATAAGCTTTTGCCATATCCAGTTTAATCATGATATTACCACCATGGGCCTTTTTGTTAATGGAGTGAACCATTTCCTGAGTCAGACTAATATTCTCAAAGATGCTACGCCCTGGAATGAACGCACCTTGTTCCCATGAAATCATTCTCGAAAGGAGACCTGTCAAACAGTTAACAATGATTTTGGAGCAAATTTTATAGAAAATCGAGCAAAGGCTTATAGGCCTAAACTTATCAAACCCAGAAGGTGTATCAACCTTTGGAATTAAGACAAGAAAAGAAGCAGTAAAAATTCTTGGAAGCTGCTTAGAATTAAAAAAATCAGTTATGGCTTCCAAGACATCCTCTTTCACAATATCCCAACAACTTTTGAAAAAACCCGAACCAAAACTATCAGGACCCAGGGAGCTATTAGAAGGAATAGAAGATAGAGCAAAGAAAGCTTCATTCATAGAAGGCATTGCACAAATCATCGAATTATCAGAATCAGAGATAATAGGGGGGATAAGAGCCGATAAATCAAGTAACAAACTAGCCGGCGTGCCCTGTTAGAAAAGAAATCCACAGCCCCCTGATGAATACTCTCCGGCGAATCAAACACCCTACCATCCGAAGATCTCATTTCCACCACTCTTTTATGGCGTTTATTAGCGAGGCAGGCATGAAAAAACTTCGTGTTACGATCACCATCCATTTCCCATTTTAATTTAGACATTTGAGCCAATCTAGTATCTTCACGACGGACCCAATCCCCCAGTTCCGCGGAAGAGATTAAAAGCTCCCTCTCAGTATCTTCATCCCAATTTTCCTGAAGTTTCTTTTCAAGCTCTTCAATTTGCTGCTCAAGAGAAGTAATATGCATATTAGTAAAACTAAAAACCTTTTTGTTCCAATCACGCAAGGCGACCTTAGTGTTCTTCAATTTAAAAACCAATTTAGTAAGACCCTGACCACCAACAGGAGCAGACCACGCCTGTCGAACACACTACAAAAAATTCGGGTGATCCACCCACATTTGTTGAAAACGAAAAGGGGAAGGCCCATAAGAGAACGAATCCAACTTGAGTTCAATAAACATAGGAGAGTGATCAGATGTGGTGTGAGGAAGATAAGAGCAAACTGCATGAGGGAAATAATCGAGAAGAGAGAAATCCATAAAAACCCGATCTAACCTCGCCCAAGACCTAGCAAGACCCAATTGACCATTACACCAAGAAAATTTATTTCCCTTAGACTTCATTTCAATTAAACCACCCTGATGGATCTAGGTATTGAAATCCTCCATCGCCACATTAGAACGAGGTGCACCACCCCTCCGTTCCAAATTGTTCCTGGTAATATTAAAATCTCCTGCAAAAAGACAAGGTTCGGATCCCATAGCTTGGGAACTAAGATCCTCCCATAAATTTTTCCTCTCATACATACTGCACTTAGCATAGATAATATTACACAAAAACTTATAGGACCCCATGTTGATACGAAGAGAAACAAACTGTAAATTAGTCCGCAGCACTTGAATAACAAGAGAATTGTCCCAAAAAATCCAGATTTTACCACCATCATGAACATTCAAAATAAAAGAATCAAAATGTAAATAATGTTGTAAATTAATGGCTTTGTCCAGAGCTTGAAACGGTTCCAAAACCGCAACCATCTTAGGCTTAAGCTTACAAACTAAATTCTTCAGTCTACAATGAGAGGTACCGATACCACGGGCATTCCAAACAATAATGTTACTCATAAAGACAAAGTAGAGGGACGGGTAATAACCCGACTCGAGCTTCGAACTTTCTTAAATTTTTTCTTTTGGTATTTTTTCTTGATCGATTTACCTTCAGAATCGGAATGATATTCCTTGAACTGAGGGAGCACTTCTGGAGGGATATCAGTTTCAGGCTCAGACACAATTTCATTATAATCCAGATTTTCTTTTAGACTTCCGACTGCTAGGCCGATGGTCTCTTCGCCCATATTAGTGTTAGGAGCTGCCTCCAGAATTGGAAAAAGAGATTCTTCTACATTAAACGAAACAGTTTTAGTATGGATTGAAAGGTTACCTGGCTCCTCCCTTATTGCTAGCATCCCTCCATCGCCCGAAATAACCCCCTGGGCAGGGGATGAGGAGATGTTACCGAGTTGAACTGTAACTAGATCATCATACTCTGTTTCTTGAGTCTTCTCATAAGCAATAATACCTGTGTCTTCTCTTGACACTAGCACTGCTCCATCATCATGAATATCAACCTCCGTAAAGGTAGCTCCCTGGGCAAGGGATAAAGCAATATTGAAGGTCTGTTCCGGAATCACTAAACGATCCGCAGACTCTGTTTTGTCCACGGATTTATTCATCTCACCACCCTGGGTATGACCCGAACGAGTGCCACCATGTTCTGTATCTACTTTCTTACCACCACGGTTATGATCCTTGCCAACACGACAAGTCTTCAAATTATGACCTTGGACTCTACATTTTCCACAATATGCGGGCAACGTTTCATATTGAATCTCTTGTTTCCAACTTGTATGCAGACCTGGAGCCCCTATCCAGAAATAAGTAATCGGTTTCTTGGCTACATCCATCTCCAAATAGAGTCAAGCTCCATCAGTCCGGGTTGTCCCTCCGAATGAACCGGCCTATAGGTGCAGTGAATATCCGAAGAAAGGACTCTTGATAATAATTAGGAGGTAAACCTGGGAGCAAAATCCATACGGGAACATTAGGAGGTTCATGCTCCTCATTGAATTCAGGAGACCAATGAAAAGCACGGTAAGCCACTCCATTAACTTCATAGGATTCATGAGAAAGGGCCTTTACAAAATCTGCTTCTGTGGCCATTCGAACAAAGACATTACTCGGCAATTTCATTGAGGAGACCACCGGAGTAGATGACAGACCCCAACGGCTAGAAATAAAAGCACGTATCGCGTCCAGAGAGGGTCTTTGTCGCAGGAACTTGATCACGATGGAAAAAAGGAATGGTTCCGCTGATCTACTGATTTCTTCTTTGGAGAATTGGAAAAAAATCTCACCGTCCATGATTTTGGCAGCACGCGGGGCTACAGAGATATCAGGAAGGGGCTAAGGTACCGCAGCAGCCATTTCAGCAAAGGTTTGACGGCCCAAAGCATGGCCATCCACGGCTGCCATGCAGCCTGGAGCGGCATAGGGGCCAAACAAAGAAGAAAAACAGTGAAAAACTCTAGCAGAGCACGTAAAGGGCAGTTTCGTCCAAGCCGTCTGGTTACTCGGTCATAAGAAGAATATCATCTCAAGCTTAAGAAGACTATGGTTCGTCAAGAACCAGAAACTTCTAAACAAATGATTAGTTTTCAAGATATTTTGGATAGATTTCAAAAGAAAAAACCCGAAGATATTTCTACTAGTCATTTACAACATGAAATTAATTCTATCAAAAAAGAGATCATTGAACTTCAAGTCTAAGATCAATAATCTTAACTTTGAAAATAATGTTTTGATATAAGAATTTTTATGTTTTAAAATCGATAAACAATTCGATCAAGAAATTTCTTTTGATAATGAGCAAACAAATGATTCTGATTCTGGCCAAAAAGAAAATAAGTCTTCTGATAACCTGATTTGTTTGATCCATCATACTATTTCTCCAAAATGGTTTTCTCGTGTTACTATTGTTGTTTGCCATGAATTCTCATTTTCTGTTGTTGCTATGATCGATTTCGGATCGGATATGAATTGTATCCAAGAAGGATTAGTACCTAGTAAATATTTTGAAAAATCTACTGAACGTTTATTTTCGGCAAATGGGTCTCAAATGAAAATCAATTATGAGCTTAACACCTCTCATGTTTGCCAAGATAATGTCTGTTTTAAGATTCCCTCTGTTTTAGTCCGAAATATGTCTGATAAAGTCATATTAGGTATTCCCTTTATTTCTTCTCTATGTCCTTTTTTTTCTGAAAAAGATGGTATTACTACTGACACTTTTGGACAAAAAGTCAAATTTAAATTTGCTTCTCGAATTGAAATTGATACAGACAAAAGTTTGAAATCTTTGCTTTCTGCAAAAAATAAACATTTGAATTTCCTTCAACTGGAAATCAAATACAAAAAGATTTTTGAACAATTGTCTAGTAATTTGGTTCAATAAAAAATTGATGATTTTAACAAAAAATTGATTTTTGAAGTATGTTCTGATCTTACGAATGCCTTTTGGTATAGGAAGAAACATGTTATTAATCTACCTTATATTAAAAATTTTAATGAAAATGATATTCCAACTAAAACTCGTCCTATTCAAATCAATAGCGAGACTTTAGAATTTTGCAAAAAAGGAATTACTGATTTACTCAACAAAAGAATAATCCAACATAGTAAGTCCCCCTATCTTGTTGTAACACCCCGCTCTCCAATAAAGACATTTTAGAATTTTTGGGGAGCTAGTGTGCTACTACTAAACTTGAACTAGAAAAAAAATTCTTTTTAATAACGCGCCAGATGCAAAGGATTCCATAAATAAAACAAATTTTATTAAATACTAAAAATCCAAAAAAATAAAGTCTGCGGAAGCACTTATTTAAAACAATTACGGAAGTCTCATGTGCTTATCAAAATAATTTAATTAAATCTTAAACCATAAAGCTTAATCATAGCAAAATCCGTCTAGGCCTCTGCCTCGCCTCCCGGGGTCAAGTCCTGTCCTGCAGTCTCATCCTCATAAATGTCATCACCTGGGTGGTTTAAAAACATGAAAACAAACTAAAGTGAGTCGAATACTCAATAAGCACACATCATACAGTAAACATAATAAACATACGGTTTCTTGAAAAAAAGTGCACACTCATGAATATATACGTAAATAACATGAACATGAACATGAGCTTATCTTTCACTTGTCATAGGCCGTTACCCACTGTTGACCCCCGTGAGTTAGGGTTAGCGAATCTAAGCAGATTCCGATTCCGCCCGTGGCCGCGGGTTGTGGAATCCATACATAAGGAAGACATACTGGGTGCACTACCAGCATGTACGACCTGGCAATGCAATATGCCCATAACATAGGTACCGTCTTCATATCATAACATAGGCCGTTACGTATCTTATCATTCATATTTCATCATAATCATACTTGCATACTTGTCATATCATAGATTTCAAA
>QEOT01007150.1:45000-111083 GCA_003123785.1 Pterocarya stenoptera | reverse complement strand
TAGAATTAGAAAAGAAAGAGCATAAAATTTATACTAGTAGTCTGTACACGCTTAACAAAAGAAACTAAAAGAATGAAAGCAACTTTAAGAGCAAAATCGTAATAAACGTAAGTCTATGAGTGTTGATTGAAAATTAATCTTATCATGATTTATGACACGGTCAAAGGGTTGCATAATTGTAATAAGCCAAAAGACTAAAAGTTAAAAGAAGCAATTAATAGCTTGAAGACAAACTTTCAATTTCAATAAAGAGAGAGAGAGCCCTGATGTAATTACACGAATTAACCTTAAGGTGGAAGAAAAGAATGTAAAAGAATTGAAAGGTACAGAGTTTACGGTTGTCCAGGTGAGAGCAATTAAAGAAATTGAAAACTGGTGCTATTCGGTGAGAGAAAAGAGAGTGAGAGAGAGAGAAGAAAAACCTTGGAGAGGTAGAAGAAGATTTCCTGTGCGGTAGTGAGAGAGGCCAGATTTGCTGTGTTTAATTCAGAGATTTCGTGGGACTTTTATAAAATGAAAATAGAGGTATATCGTAGGGTTTTCTGATAAGAGTACTTGGTCTCCTAATAGGATTTGGAGTTATTAATTAGAGGATAAGGATGAGGCTAATGGGTGGAGATAGGGAGAAAAAATGTTTAAATTCAAAACTAAAATTCTTGTGGCTAAAACAAAAAATCCGGTCATGATAAAATACTAATAATAAAAGCTGATAATAATACTAATAATAATTATTATTAAAACTGATAACTTCAAAATATGATAAAATAATAATAATAATAATAATAGAATATTTATGATTATAAGAAAATACATAAAACTTATTTTACTGTCTAAACTTAGGGTCGGGTCGTTACACTTGTGCTGCTTTCTATGTTCAGAAAAATGCTGAGATTGAAAGAGGAACCCCTCGTCTGGTTATTAATTACAAATCTTTGAACAAAGTCCTAGAGTGGATTAGGTACCCTATTCCTAACAAAAATGACTTGATTCATAGGTTATGTGATGTTGTTGTCTTCTCCAAGTTTAACCTTAAGTCAGGATTTTGGCAAATCCAGATTAGTGACTCAGACAAATATAAGACTGCTTTCACAACACCTTTTGGCCACTTCGAATAAAATGTGATGCCTTTTGGTCTCAAAAATGCTCATAGTGAATTCCAAAATATCATGAATGATATATTCAATTCCTTTACTCATTTCACCATTGTTTACATTGATGATATTCTCATATTTTCTAAATCTATTGTTGAAGACTGGAAACATTTGAATTCGTTTCTGGATATCATTAGATTAAATGATCTTGTTGTTTCTGCTAGAAAAATCAAATTATTTCAAACCTAGATTAGATTCCTTGGTTATGATATTTCTGAAGGTAAAATTAGGCCTATCAACAGGGCTATTGAATTTGTTGACAAATTTCCCGATGTTATTCTTAATAAAAAACAGTTATAGAGATTCCTTGGATCTCTTAATTATGTTGCTGAATTCTACCAAGATATGAGGAAACAATGTCGCCCATTATTTAAAAGGCTTCAACAAAATCATTCACCTTGGTCAAAAATTCATACTGCTCTGGTTCAAAAAATCAAGACACATGTCAAAACTCTTCCGTGTCTTGGAATTCCTACTTTTGATTCTTTTAAAATTGTTGAAACAGATGCCTCTGACATTGGTTATGGTGGCATTCGAAAAAAACCATTTCACCAGGCTCTTCTGAACAAATAGTTCGCTTTCATTCGGAGTCTGGAATCCTGCACAGAGTAATTATAGTACTATTTAAAAAGAAATATTGTCTATAGTACTATGCATCTCTAAATTTCAAAGTGATTTACTTAATAAGAAATTCTTATTAAGAATTGATTGTAAAAGTGCTAAATATGTATTAGAGAAACATTGCATCAAAACATATTTTTGCACGATGGCAAGCTATTTTAAGTGTTTTTTATTTTGATATTGAATATATTAGAGGATCTGATAATTCTATTCCTGATTTTCTTACCCGTTAATTCTTGCAGACACCTAACCATGAGCAAGAAAAAAGGAAAAGATAAACAGACCACTGCTCTGCCACCCATCCCTGATAAGCGTCTGTTTATCAAGAATGAACCTACTTCCTCCTTAGAAATTGCCAATAGGTTTACTACCTTAGGCAAAGTAATCCAACCTGCTTCTTATGCTTTAACTTTGTGAGATCCCGTATTTTTCTTAGTGTGATTTAATTTAAATATTGGTTTAATATTTTATTCTATCGTGTTTAACGTCGGGTTAATCTTCGTTTGTTTTTTTAGTTAAGTTATGGTTTTTATTTTTATTTTTGGTGAGCTCGTTTGATATCTATTATTGTTCAAATTTAAATTGTTCGTTGTTTTATTTTTATTTTATTGTTGGGCTTATTTCGAATTGGGCTTTGTTAGTGTTCTATTTTTTTTTCTTTCCTTTGGGCCCAGCCCAGTCCAGCCTGTTCGGATCCTTAGGTCCAGCCCAGCCCAAGCCTTCCATTAACCCATGCGGCGTCGTTTTGGTTCCAGCGGTAGGGCTTCTCCTTTCTTCCTCTTCTTTTCTTTTCTTTTCTTCTTCACTTCTTTTCCCTGCTGCGCCGACTCTTCTCTTCTCCTTTGCTTTGCCCAGTTCATTTCCGTTCTCCCTCAAACCGTGCAACAACTTCTCCTCTTCTCCTTCATTTTACTTCCATTTCTCCTCACTATCTCTCACATTGCCATTTGCCTTGCCTCCTCCCTTTCTATGGACAGTTTTGGTCTTCCTCTGCAGTGAGTTACATGTCTATTTTCGGCTCACTCTTTCCTTGTTTTCATCTTAGTTTTGATCCTACCTCATTATTTCGAATCATTATCATCATTTTTATTTCATCTACTTTATTTGTTTTCTCTCATGCAGGTTTATCCGAAAATTTGTATTTTCTTTTGCTGTTGTTTTTCTGTTCCGTTCGGCATTTTTCTTTCCTTGGGTTGGTCTTTCAGTTTTGCTTATTTTAGTCCCATTTCTGCTCTATTTTTACTCTTTAACCGAACTCCATTTTTGCTCCTTGTTGTGAGTGCCCTGTTTTAGCCTTTGCCGAGCACCATTGTTGCCTTAGCCGTGCCTTAGTTATCTACCTGTAGCCATGTGCTTCTTTCATCATCTGTGTTTTTATTCTAGTCTTATTTCAGTTAATCTGTCCATTTTATTTCAAAAAAATATCATGTCAAAAATTTCCTTATTTTCGAAACCCTTTTCATCCCAAAAAAAATTGTGCTTTTTGGTAATTTTATTTCAAGTTTACTTTTGTCGTTAAATCTGGTGTTCGCGAGGTTGGAATTTCAGAAATTGCATTTTAAGCACTGTAAGTATTTTTCCAAATAACTTTTAAGATTTTAATATATTTTTGCGCTAACTCATCTTTTATTGCTGTGATTGGTTGGTTGTGCCAGACTGAGTCCGAGGAGTTATAGGGGTCAGATGGATTGAAGGTTGGAGTTGTTTTGTGTTTGGTCTTTATTGGAAATTGTTGGTTGTTGGATATTATTTTATGTTTGGTGCATTGCATATTTGCACGCATGATCATGTTTGTAAATGAAAACTGGATTTTCGTGTAATTGCATTCATGTTCATGTGTTTATTGAAAATTGGGTTTTCATATGAGAATGGATTTTTGGGTGCGTGTGTATCACGACCCCAAGCCGAGATGGGGCATTATCTCGGTGGAGCTCCTCTGGTCACTCGGGAGCGGAATATACTGAGTGACGTCTCCTGGGTTGTTGCTGGGCGACAACAGGATCGGACGGGATGGTAATGCTCTCGTGCCGACACCGTGGCCCCCCATGCTGGCGGGGGCTAGAGGATGCTTGGCCACGAAAGCACTGGGTGCGGAACTTGGCATTGCTCGTTACGAAGTCACACGCACAGTCATTACCCGTGGTGTGGCGAAGGGAGCCAGGGTGTGCGGATAATCCCTGGGGGAGATCATGGTGCATACGGTAAAATTGGTTAATGGGTCATTTTCTGGAAAAATGGCGAGTTTTGGATAAATGGATATTTGGGCTATTTTTTGGAAAAATAACGTGTTTTGGATAAAGGATTTTGTGTGGGTCATTTTCTGGAAAAATGACGGATTATTATTTTTGGGCTAAAATGGGATTTTGGCGTGTGTTGGAAAATATTCATTTTTGGGGAAAATAATATTTTTGATCTGAGGCGTATTTCATCATATGCATACATGTTAGTTGCTTTAATGTATTTTTATCTTTGAGTTGTTTGGACTATAACTTACCTGCGATACCATTTTCTGGTACTGTAGATTTTGATGCAGTTGAGGTTGAGGAGCCTGAGGATGTGACTCCACCGGGTGTGGATGCTTCGTTGGATTTGGGATTTGTTTCCCCGTTTTCTGGTTATTTTTGTAAATTTGTAAATATTATGTTTATGGGATTACTGTATAATTTTTAACACTATGCTTTAAGCGGTTTTGTATAAAACAAATTCTGGTACTTAGTGACTTGCTTAATTTATCCGCTGCGTTTGTCGTGCTCTTTTTGCATGTTGCACACACTTGAGCACTTGTCGTTGGGATGCATGACCCGTGTTGTCATCATCCTGATGTCACGATTCCCGTGTTGTTTTGTACGTGGGAGTCGGGGCGTCACAAACTTGGTATCAGAACTAATGCTTCTTATGCTTTAACAAAGTAATTCGAACGATTACCAACTTGCTTCTTATGCTTTAACTGTTTCAACCGACTATGATTCCTATGCCAAAGCCATTTTTTCAAAATTTGCTTCTACTCCATATATGCTTCCCAAATCCAAAACAGTATATATTCGAAAAGTTTACTCTTTTAATTTATTTTACATAAAACCTAACAGGTCTATTCATTCTGATCCATTCAAAATTGCTTTATCTTATTTTTCCCTTGGTTTCCACTAGATCCCAGAAAATTCTGCAAAAACTCTGCAATTTTATTCTAATATTCTAGTCCAAACCAATTCCATTATCATAAAACCGATTTATGATAAGACTGATAACACAAAGCTGATATATCATAGTGCTTACATTCTCCAAGTCCTAACAGAAGATGAATGGGGCACCAACCCCTTCACTTCCAAAAGACTTGTTGATTCATAAATTATTTCCAAGTATTATGACTATATTAAAGCCTGGTCCAGATTTATGCTATACCAAGTCCCAGATATGAGTCATTCCTGGTTTCTAAATTTTGATAAGAAGTTTAAAGGAAAGTTTCCTTTCTGGTTCTTACAATGGTGGATCAGTTTGGTCCCATCCCAGAAAACTTCCCTGCTGAACTCTTAAAAACCTACAAATGCTTTGCTAATGCTGTGGTTTCCAAATTGGGCAAACATATGTCAAAATTCCCCTACTCTCTCCATTTTTGCTAGAGATATAAAATCCCTTGGATCATGAGATAGAGTTACGAAAGAAATGGTGACATACTGGTCCGATATTGTTTTACTAAGTGGTGGGATAGGTTCTCCTATACCCAAAACATTATTGATGATGTGATAAGGGACTTCTCCCAAACTGCTCCAGATTTACAAAATAAAGAGGAATTTCCCGCAATCACTTATGGTTCCCTTACTTCAACTGGATATCCCCAAATCCAGGCCCCTGCTTAACCAACTGCCTCACAAAAATGAAAGGCAGCTGTTTCTTCAACAAAATCTGATAAACCCTCTAAGTCTAAAAAAAAAAATGTTCTGGATAGACTTAATAAAAAGGATTTAATTACTTTGCTTAAGAAGTCCCTAGAACAAGACAATTCTGACGAATCTGATAAGTCAGAAGCATCTTCTACGGCTTCAGTTGATGATCCATACTCTAATATTTTTGGACATGACTCAGAAGACACTCCAAGACTATCTGATGATTGATCCACTATTCTTGGTCAAAGACAGCTCTGCCGCAAATTGCGTCGAAGAAACCGTCCAAGACATAATGATTCTTGGACATGACTCAGTTGATGATCCATACTCTAATGTTTTTGGACATGACTCAAAAGACACTCCAAGACTATCTGATGATTCATCCACTATTCTTGGTCAAAGACAGCTCTCCCTCAAATTGGCCGAAGAAACCATCCAAGACACAATGATTCTGCTGTCACGTGATGAATAGTAAAAATGTCACTATTCACTGTTCATTCACGGACTACTTTCACTGTACTGCTTTCACTGTATTACTTTTACTGTTTTACTTTAATTATTATAAATAGTGCTCCCTTCGCTTATACAAGGGAAGCCTGGCCTCAGTCTGAGACATCACTCAATTTTTCATCACTTATTCTCTCGAGAACTATCCTTCCTAGGTAGCCTCTCCCTCTCCTACTTCACCTTCCTTCTCTTTTTCTTCCATCTCTTACCTTCCACCTGTGATCATATTTCAACTTGTAATTTGTTAAAGTTGTATCTTGTTTATATTAATTTGAATACAAGTGTTATTTTCATATCTTATCTATTTTTGCATTATCATGCATATGGTTGGTTCATCTGCCTGCTTTATCTCTGCATAAGGCTGGCTCTGCCACCTGCTATTAACTGTGCATCTAATATATCTTCTCAGATTTCACAGACCAAAATTTATCCATCTTCTCATATTTCACATACCAAAAGAAGATCATTGTTAAGATCCAAGGGAATCTGAGTAGATCAATATATCTTCTCAGATTTCACAGACCAAAATTTCTCCATCTTCTCAGATTTCACAGAGAAATTGATTCAATAATGTTACCTGGCCTTGATTCATTGCCGTTCGAATGATTACCCGTGAAATCTCGGCTTTCCGTTTCGTGTGGTAGATCTCCGCGGCTAGCTTCGTGATGGTCTCCTTCACTGGTTTCAGGAAGGGATGAATTCGATTGTATTAGGGTTAGGGAGAAAGGGACGCATGATGAAGGGAGAAGGGAGAGACTGAACCTATCGAATTCATCTTTGTCAAAACAGTGTGTTTTCACGGACTTAGTGAAACAAGTCCCACCTCCCTTAAAATGAAAGCCGGATTTCATTTTTCTCTTAAATGAAACACATCGTTTCATTAAACTGAGTTGGCGGTTGCACACTGGTTGGATGAGCCAGTTGCATCCAGCATTTTTGTATGTCATGTTTGTGCATTGTACTTTATTCCCACTAACTAAATCTTGCTCGGGACTGATCTACTTTATTGAAGCAAAAGTTAAAGCTAGCTGCAAGGATTTTTGTTTCTTGATTTAAATTCATATGGAAAACCTTCTGGTAGGCCCACAGAATAAAGCTAAAGACTCTTTAATATATTAACCTCAGATTTTAAATGTCACCTAACAAATTTTTTTTTTCTTTTTTGGATCTAAACATTTACCTTAGGAGTGATATTTGAAGTGAATTGGACTTAATTATCTGATGTACTCGTGAGAGTTATGCAATATTATATCTTTCGGACTCGATGGTGAGTATTTTTATCATCCACAAACTCAGAGAATCTTGATCCATTCACGTGTTTGTTGGTGGGTCATGAGTCGCGACTGACATTCCATGATCATGATCAGCGAATCTTTTCCTTTTATTTAATTTTGATCTCAAGTGTCCTAGTCTGGCCGTCAATTTTGCATCCACGATCAGTCTTTTCTTTTTCTTTGTCGGACTGGAAGAAAAGTCTAGCTCTCTCTTACAAGTGATAAAAACTTATGCGTGTATTTCCCGGAAGAAAAACTACAAACAAACAAACAAATATTGATGCGTATAGACAAAGTGTAAGTTGCTTAGAGAAAAAACCCGACGACATGCTCAAATCTTTGGTATTTCTTTTCCAAAAAAAAAACTAATAGTATTACTGTTATCGGTTTGGATTGAAGTTAGGTAAAGTAGTACTATAGGGACACAACCGTGATATAATTTTTTTAAAAAATTTAAACACATTAAATTAATCAAACAAAATTTAAATAAGTTAAAGATAATTGTTGATGTTGTGTTTCGCAGCCCGAGCAGTACCACAGCAGCCAAACTCTCAGGACCTGCAGCTAGGAAGAAGAATGGACTCCGGTGACGTGCGGGGTCACTCCAATGCCAAAGTTAGTAGATAATATTTAAGTGATGAAGAAAGTTAAAGTGAGTCAAGTAGAAGAAGAGTTCAGAGAGCCTTCCCCTGGGAGGGATGACTGTATTTATACCTGGCTTGGACTCGACTGCCGAGGGAGATCTTGGGGTGTCAGGCCGTGCTCGGGTCAGACCTACCACCATCCCCCTGCCATGGCATTATGTCAGGCCGTGGTTGTGCCTTCCTACGACACATTTGGTAGCACGTCGTTGCGTGTTGGGTTTCCTAACATGCATTGAATGCAGCGTGTCTCTGGAATGACGTGCTCACGATCAGACACACCCAGTCGTCTGTGCTCTACTGCAATTGTTTGCTGCATACCCTATTGTAGGGCTTAGCAGCCCTCCGAGGTCCCAGGCGATTGCTGCCTTATGGTGGGCTTCTCGACTGGGCCGAGCCCCGTGCCAAGGCCTGTTTGGATGGGTGGAAGAGTTGTGGGCTGGGCACACAGCTTCCTGGGCTCTTGGCCCGCTTTGGGTTTCCGACTGTGGGGCCTTGGGCTTCAGCACTTATCTCTTTGGGCCTGGGCCACTCTCCGGCGGGGCCCCCCTCACAGTACCCCGCGATTTCCTGTCACAGAATTGTGGTTGGAATTCAGATGTTCCTCCCATTAATGGTGCCGCCAGTCAGTTGAGTTCCTGAGGTCCTCAGTTCGGCTTTCGTCGTTCGAGTTCCCAAGGCCACCTATCCATCCAATAAGTGCGTCTCCTCAGTTCCTGCAGCCCTTCCATCTTCTGACGGTTGATTGGATAGGCTGGCTGCTCCTTTTCCCATGACTCAAGAATCCCATTGGTCCATGCTTCCCACACGCCTGACACAAAGGCCGCCACTTGCGCTGATCGTACCGTTGGGATCCTCGTGGCATTTTGCTGCGTCATCACTGTCTCCGTTGCTTCGTTTCCTGCGCGCCTTCCAGCCTCTCTCGACTATATAAGGCCCCATTCACCTCCACTTCCCCCATTTCTCTCTCTCTCTCTCTCTCTTTAGGTGTTTTCTCTCAACTTCTTCTCTTGCCGCCTTGCCTTTCTCCCCTTCCCAAGCTTTTTACTCCTCCTCTACCCTCCAGATTCCCCTCCACCGCCATCTTCCTCAACACTTTTCAAACTGTGCCCATCGTCTTCTTCCTGTCACCTGCCGTTGTTACTCTGGCCCCCAAAGCTCCTGTCGAGTTTGTCGCCCCATACTTTGCAGGGAAGTACTGGGTTTTGTTAGTCACCGGCGCGGACCTCAGAGCGTTCTGGGCCAAATACGATATTCCTACCTCCACGGGCAATAAGACACGTCGTGTAATAAATCCAAGCCCAAGAAAACAAAAATAAAATAAAAGAAACTCACCCACCCAAAGGCACAACTCCTCCCCTTTCTTTTTCTTTCCCCCTCCCCCTCCCCGACCTATTCTCCTTCCTTCCCGTAAGTTAGAAACCCACCGCCCTTCCTTCTCGTAACTCAAAACCCCCCATCTCTCTCTCTCTCTCTCTCTCTCAAAACACCCATCATCTCCCTCCTTCTCTCTCTTTCTAAACCGTATATATATATTCTCTCTCTCTATGTAACCTCCACCCACAACCACTGCTAGCTCCTTGATGTTTCATCACCATCAATGACAATGTTAGATAAATTTTCATCCCTCATAATTAGTATATTTAATGAATTTTGAATATAAAATTTGTTACGATTTGGTGTTGTGAATTGTTGAGAATATATCTAGTTGATTAGGCTGTTAGGGAATATTGAAGATGAATTTAATATTCAAGTGTTAGTGGTGGGTATTAGCTAGAATTAATCCATGTGTATGTCATTATTATATGGTTAAGTGTAGACCTTATTTACGTTGAAATAATAAGGGAATAGAGGCCGGTGTACGTGTTGTCTGGGAGCATATTTGCAACCTAGAAATTTGGAGTTTATCAATTTAGGAGGATAATATTTTAGAACAAGTCTAAATTCACGTTATTAAGGATTGTGTGAAATTGTAGAGTTAAGTGAGATCATTTTTAGTGAAGAAATTGACGGATCATAATAGACTTGAAATAGGTTCCGAGTGACCGTTGGTGAAAGAATTGTTGATTAGAAATCATGACTATTTTGACTAGAAATCATGGTAACTAGCTCTTTAATGAATTTTTAATAAAAGAATTGTTGGTTTGATTGGAATGGTGCACTTGGGTATTATATTTCTAACTTATGTAAACTTTGGATTTGTGCACATTCTTATGCTATTTTGGATCTGCTTGTGGGGTTTGTGCAAATTTTGCAATGGTTGGAGTGTTTGAAAAATGCTATATGGCTGATTAAATTTGAAAGTTAAATATGAGCATGCTATTTATTCTTGAGCCCATGAAACGAATGTCTGTGTGACATGTTTGACATCCCTCGCAACGTGATGTCTTCATGGCATGATATCGTTGTGGTATATTGATAACCTTGAGGCATGATGTCTTTGTGGCATGATATCTTTGGGAAATATTGGTGATTTTCCTATTATCTTGTGCCTTGAATATGATATATGGCTGAACATGTTGGTTGAGATAAAATTGTATTGCTCACATTAGTTTATTAGGAATTTATTCACTCTCTTGTAGTTAAGAAAATTTCCAACTCCCACAGCCCCATTAAAGTGCTACTTTCTGAGCACGTGGCAGTTCAACACTTCATTTCACATATTTCTCATAGTTGTAGGAGATTCATTCCTTTGAAGTGATAGCTTTTGAGCCAAAGATTCCAGAGTGAACTTGGTTTAGTCACTTGAGGTTGAAAGTTTTGGGGATTAATGGTTTTGTTGCGTGAAGATGGTTTTGGTTGTACATGTGACGCCCCGACTCCCACGTACTGAAACGCGGGAATCTTGACGTCAAGATGATGACAACACGGGTTACGCATCCCAATGATAAGTGCTCAAGTATGTGCAACATGCAACAAGAGCACCACAAAAGTTGCAGCGGTTAATTAAAAGTAGCCAACTAAGTACCAGAATTTTTAAATACAAGACTATCAACGTAAAAGTATTACTAAAAACTATACTGTTATCAGTGAAATAAAATAAAAAGCCAAATACATAGACAAAAGGGAAGCAAATCCCATAATCCAAAAAGCAACCACATGTCACTCCCACCGCGGAGCCGATCCCTCAGGCTCTTCGTCCTCATCTGCATCAAAATCTACGGTACCATAAAATGGTACCGCAAGTAAGTAATAATTCAAACAACCCACGAGATAAAAGTGCATTAATGCGACCAACAAACATGTGTGCACATGACGAAACATGAATGTGACCCAAAAATCTCATTTTCCCCGAAAATGATTATTTTCCAACGCACGCCAAAAGTTCTATTTGACCCAAAAATAATAATCCGCCATTTTCCCAGAAAATGACCCAAACATAAACCAACCATTTATCGGACACTGTAGGCAGGACTCTACCACCATCCCTGCTTACCACCATCCCTACCGTATGCACCTTAGGTGGGAATCACAGGCGGGACTATACCACCATCCCTGCTTACCGCGTGCCAGTTTAGAAAAATAATAGTAATATGGGAAAACAAGTTCAAGGTAGAGAATATGCTATGACAACGCAAGATGCCTAGGCTACGGACGAGGTGGTCACAGGTATACTAAATTTATTTTTCGTAAATATGAATATACTTTTTGATTCTAGATCAACTCATTCCTTTATTTCTAGAGTATTTTCTAAGAATTGTGATAGGAAACCAAAACTACTTGATTATGAGTTAGTAGTTTCAACTCCCGCAGACAGTACATTAATAACAAATCTTGTACTTAGGACATGCATGATTATTATTGAGGGTAGAGAATTGTTAGCAGACTTGATAGTCTTAGATATGCATGAATTTGATATTATTTTAGGAATGGATTGGTTGGCTTCCTATCATGCTAATATTCATTGTTTTGAAAAAGAAGTAGTGTTTAAACCTTTTGGAGAGTTTGATTTTAGATTTAAAGGATTGTCCATTAAGTCTCCATTACGAATAACATCGGTTTTAAAGGCCAATCAGTTACTTAGGAATGTATGTTATGGGTTATTGGCTAGCATAGTAGATGTCCAAAAGGAAGAGCTGAAACTTGAGGATATACTTGTAGTTAGAGACTTCCCTGGAGTATTTCTTGAGGATTTACCTGGATTACTACCGGATTGAGAGATAAAATTTTATATTAATCTTACCTTGGATACCCTATTTCTAAGACACCTAATAGAATGGCACCAATGGAGTTAAAGGAACTTAAAGAAAAATTGCAAGGGTTATTAGATAAGGGGTTTATTCGTCTGAGTATATCACCTTGGGGAGCTCCAGTATTAATCATAAAGAAAAAGGATAGGAGTATGAGATTCTGCATAGACTATCGTAAGTTAAATAAGGTTACTATAAGGAATAGATACCCCCTTCTCTGCATTGATGACTTATTTGATCAACTACAAGGAGCTCGAGTATTTTCTAAGATTGACCTTCGTTATGGATATCATCAGTTGAATGTGAAAAAGGAAGACGTGCCAAAGACGGCTTTTAGGACTAGATATGGGCACTACGAAATACTTGATGGATTTAATGAATAGAGTTCTTTGAGAGTATCTAGATTAATTTGTAATTGTCTTTATTGATGATATTTTGGTCTATTCTAAGAGTCGGGAGGACATGTGGTACTATAAATTTTGAAAGAAAGACAATTGTATGCCAAATTCGAGAAATATGAGTTTTGGCTTGGTCAAGTCGCTTTCCTAGGACATGTGGTATCCAAAGATGGAATTATGGTAGACCCTAGTAAAACTGAGGCTGTGACTACATGGACTAGGCCAACTAATGTGAGTGAAGTTCGCAGTTTCTTAGGTCCCGCGGGGTATTATAGTCGGTTTGTAGAGGGCTTTTCTCATATAGCAGTGTCATTGACTAAACTAACTAGGAAAAATGTTTAGTTCGAGTGGACTGATGAATGTGAGAGTAGTTTCCAAGAGCTTAAGCATAAGTTAGTTACTTCTCAGTGTTAACCATTCCCTCTGAATCTAGAAATTTTGTCGTTTATAGTGATGCCTCATAAAAAGATTAGGTTGTGTGTTGATGCAACAAGGAAAAGTGTTTGCATATGCTTCCCGACAGTTGAAGGGTTGTGAATTAAATTATCCTACACATGACTTAGAGCTGACTGCTGTAGAATTTGTCTTAAAATTTGGAGGCACTATTTATATGGTGAGAAGTGTGAAATTTACACCGATCACAAAAGTCTAAAGTATTTATTTACTAAAAAAGAATTAAATATGAGGCAACAGAGGTGGTTAGAATTAATTAAGGATTATGATTGTACAATCAGATACCACCCATGTAAGGCACATGTAGTGATAGACGCACTTAGCAGGAAATCCTTTAGTGCTATAGCTGCTTTAGTAACCACTTAGAGGCAAATCATGTTGGATTTAGAGAGGTATGAGATTGAGGTTTTAGTGGAGGATTCTCAATCTTACCTAACTAGATTAAGTGTATAACCCACTCTGATTGAGAAAACTAAAGGAAGCCAAGGCAATGATGCAAAATTGCTATAGATCATGAAGGAACTACGAGATGGAAAGAACATGTCAGATGATGGTATTTTGAGATTTCGATATAGATTGTATGTTCCAAATGATCTAGAAATAAAAGGAAAAATTTTAGAAGATGCCCATAATTCTCATTATACCATACATTCAGGGAGTACTAAAATGTACAAAGATATTTCAGGTACATATTGGTGGAATAACATGAAATGAGAAATAGCCAAATTTGTAGAGCAATGTTTAACATGTCAACAGGTGAAAGTGGAACACCAATGACCTTCGGGTTTATTGCAACCACTTCCTATTCTAGAATGGACATGGGAGCATATAAATATAAATTTTGTGTTAGGGTCACCAAGGTCGAATAAATGACAAGATGCAATTTGGGTAGTGGTGGATAGACTAACGAAATTAGCACATTTTCTTCCAATTAAGGTGAACTATCCTCTCGACAAGTTTTCCCAAATTTATATAGGAGAGATTGTAAGGTTATACATTGTACTAGTAACCAACGTTTCAGATAGAGATCCACGTTTTACCTTACAATTTTGGAGTAAATTGCAACGAGCCTTTGGTACAAAATTAACTTTTAGTACAACATTTCACCCATAGATAGATGGATAGTTTGAGAAAACTACCCAAATCTTAGAGGATATGTTAAGAGCTTGTGTGATAGATTTTAAAGGGAGTTGCACTAACCATCTACCTTTAATGGAGATTGCTTATAATAATAGTTATCAGGCGAGCACTGGTATGGCGCCTTTTGAGGCTTTTTATAGCAGGAAATGTAGATCTCCTCTTTGTTGGGACGAGGTTTGTGAAAGAAAAACTTTAGGGCCTGAGATTTTAGAACGGACTTGTGAAAAGATAGGATTAATTCGGAACCAGTTGCAAACTGCTCAATGTAGACAAAAGAGTTATGTGGACAGACAAAGGAAAATGTTGGAATTTACAGTTGAAGATAAATTATTTGTATGAGTTGTGCCAATGAAGGGTATTATGAGATTTGTTAAGCAAGCAAAGTTGAGTCCCCGTTATGTAGGACCATTTTAGATTTTGGAAAAAGTCGGTCCAGTTGCTTATCAAGTTGCATTACCTCCTGCACTTTCTAGAATAGATAATGTTTTTCATGTCTCCATACTATGAAAATATGTATCTGAAACCGGCTGATACTCTTCGTTCAAAATCCCTCTGCGGTTTCCTGTGGACATAAACGGTGAGCTAGGCTTTATTTTTACGGAAACAGAGATGACAAAAGAGGTAGAAGTGTATAAGTTTGCGATTGTTATGAAATTCTTGCGTGTTCGGCCTTCTATTGATGTGATCAGACTGCATGTAGTGAAAAAGTGGGGCTTGATAGTGATTCCGACGATAAGCTTTATGGACGATTATCATGTTTTAATACAGATGAAGTCTGAACATGATTTTGTGTATGGTTGGGCTTGAGAAGGAAGGGTGATGGACGAGAATTCGTTTCGGCTATTCAAATGGACAAAAGACTTTGATCTACGTAAAGAATCCCCATTAGCTCCTCAATGGATCTTTTTACCCAGACTGCCTATGCATCTTTATCATCGTGATTGTCTCCAAATCTTTGCCACTCGTTTTGGTCGATATCTAGGGATGGAAAACGCGACTTTGAACCGATCAAGAGCCACAGGTGCTCGAATCTGTGTTGAGGTAGATTTGAAAGGTTTCCCTATTGTAGTGTCGTCCACCAAATGTATTTGGCAAGAGGCTAAATATGAAAAACAGGGCTTCTATTGTATGAAATGCTATCGACAGGGACACACGACTATGGTTTGTAGAGTTGGGGAGAAACGTCAGGAGGATGGGAAGCCAAAAGAAAAGAAAATATGGCAGCCAAAACTAATGGATATTAAGGGCAGTTCTTTGGGGACTAAAGATGTTAACGGCGTGGAAGCCAATGCTAATTTACCTGGCGAGAGTTTGCAGGGCCCTCGAGAGGATAGAAATATTAATGCGGTGCCAAAATCTGCTGAAGTGCATACTTTGCTGAATGTTGAGGGTGATTATGTGGAAATAAATAAGGCTGGACAAGTGTTGTCTACTTTATTAACTACAAAGGAGTTAAAAGATCCTCCGCCGACCTCAGTGAAATTACTGGAAAATCAAGAGGATGTTAGCGATGAAGCTTGTGAAGAGGTTTGGCATGACCAAGAGACTGAAGTATTTTCGGAGAATATGCAGCTGCCAGGTACTGTGAATTCTGACGTGCCAAAGACTCACGTTGAGGAGTCAACAAGTTTGCCTACTGAAAGCAGAGTGCCAAGGGATTTTGTGAGGGAATGTTGTTCCGACTAGGAAGATGGTGAATTAACAGGACCACGGGGTAAAGAGAAGGCCTATGACTCTGAAGGTGCTGCTGAACCTTTAAAGATTATTTTGGACAAGACTGTGAGAAAGTCCCAGCGGGTTCACACCCGTTCACATAAGCTAAATTTATGATTGGGAATATTTTATATTGGAATGTCTGAGGGTTGGGGAGTTCCAAGAGGAGACTAAAGAAGTTAGTTACAAAGAAAGACATTAATATCTGTGCGATTGCAGAACCTTTCATTGGTGACAACCGTATGGCTGCTACAGGTGCTTTCTTGAATCTGAATTATTTTTGCTCTAATGTGTCCATGGGAGGCAAGTTGTGGGTTTTTTGGAAAGAGCCGAATGAGTTCCAGATGGCTTTTGGTACTTCTCAAACGATATCAGGTTGGATGTCTTCGGTGAGTCATAGGTTATTTATAACCTTTGTTTATGCGAAATGTACGTATACGGAAAGAAGAGAATTATGGGTGGAATTAGAGCATCGTCAGCTGCATAATATGCCTTGGATTGTGATCGGTGATTTCAATGCTATTCTCACAGATTCTGAAAGAATTGGGGGTCACCCTCGGCCATTAATTTCTATGTCCGAGTTTAATGACTGTTTAGATAAGTGCTGTTTGTTCGATCTTCACAGTAATGGGCGCACTATGTCTTGGTGCAATGACCACCTGGGAATAAACAGAAGTTGGGCGAAGTTGGATCGTGTGGTCAGTAATAACGTCTTTCCTACTCAGTTTGCTTCGGCCTAGTCTTTCTATTTGAAGCGTAAACCGTCTGATCATTGCCCTCTGGTGGTTCACTTGGATAGGCCTTTTTCTCTTTATGGCCCGCTCCCTTTCCGTTTTCAAAATATGTGGTGCCTTCATGAGACATTTTTAGATTGTGTTAAGCGAGCTTAGGGAGGGCATGCCTCTGGTTCTGGTTTGCTTAATTTGGCTACTAAACTCAAGTGTACTAAAGTTGCCATACGTGCTTGGAACAAGCATGTTTTTGGCAGGGTTGATGTGAATATCAAAGCTCTTGAAGAGAGGCAGGAGTTGTTAGAAAATCAACTGCAATTGGGGTTCTCGGAGGATGTGGAAACTGATTATCTTGTGACTACCTTGGAACTAGCTATATGGGAAAAAAGAGAGTCAGTCCGGTTGGGACAAATTGCTAAAAAGAAGTGGTTGATGGAAGGGGACTAGAACTCGAAAATTTTCCACTCCATGATTAATCAAAGGCGTAAAAAGGCTCATATCTCTCGCATGGTGTTATCGGATGGAACGTTATTAGATACTGCCGAGTCTATTCACCTGGGCGCTGCTAAGTATTTTCGGGACTTACTCTCCAAGCCTTGCGATGTTGTGCAAGCCGACTTATCCAACTTGATTGAACCGGTAATTTTGGAGGGGGAAAATACCATGTTATGTGCAGACCCGACAGAGTTAGAAGTGAAAGAAGCTGTCTTCTCTATTCCTCAGCAAAGCAGTCCGGGGCCAGATGGGTTCAGGCCTAGCTTCTATATAGCATGTTGGGATATTATTAAAGATGATCTTATTGCTGCGGCCAGGGAGTTCTTCAAGGGTGGTTCCTTAACCAGGTTCTTTATGTCTCCCTTCATTGTTTTGATTCCAAAAGTGCCGGATCCATCTAGTTTTGATAAATTCCGACCTATTAGCTTGTGTTCTGTGGCCTATAAGGTTTTTTCCAAAATTATTGTGGCTCGCTTGACTCGGATTATTCAGAAGTTGCTTTCTTATGAGCAAGGTGCGTTTGTTCCTGGGCAAAGCATTTTTGAAAATATCTCGCTTGCCCAAGAGATGGTGCACTCTCTTCATAGGAAAATAATGGGTGGTAATGTCATGTTGAAAATAGACATGGCTAAGGCTTATGATCGGGTGGACTGGAGTTTTCTTTTGGAGGTCCTTAAGTCCTTCAGTTTCTCGAATATTTTCTGTCAGTTGATTGGTGAATGCTTTCGGTCCCCTTGGTTTTCTATTATGATGAATGGGACGTTTAAAGATTATTTTCAATCTGCTTGGGGGCTTCGTCAAGGGGATCCTTTATCACCTTATTTATTTATTATCATGGAGGAGGTGTTAACCAGGTTGCTTAGAAAAAATTTTGAGAGTGGTCGGATTGGTAGATTTTCTCATCTAGTGGGGGCTCCTTTAGTTACTCACTTGTTATATGCTGATGATTTGTTGATCTTCTCTATTGGGGGGGGGGGGAAATCTCTGAGGAGGCTTGTGGAGATTCTTACTACTTATGAGAGATGGTTTGGTCAGAAGATTAGTCGTGAGAAATTGGTGATTTTTCTTTCTAAATTTATTAATCCCTCTCTGAAACATGACTTGTTGAGAGTGATAGGTTTCAAGGAACGTACGTTCCCTGTGATCTATTTGGGTGCACCACTGGTTTTGGGTAGATTAACTTCTCGCATTATTGAGCCACTTGTTCAGAAAATTAGGAATAAGGTGGCTGGCTGGAAGTTTCAGTTGCTCTCATAGGGTGGTCGGTTAATTTTACTGAGACATGTCTTATCCAGTTTACCTTTACATATTCTTTCTGTTATCAACGTTCTGAAGGTTACTCTTGATCGGATTAATTCCATTTTAGCCAATTTCTTTTGGGGCAAAGGAGAGAAAAGGAGAAAAGTGCATTGGCGCTCTTGGTCTAATATTTGCAAACCAACTTACGAACGGGGTTTGGGGTTGAGGGATTTGTATGAGGTTCAGAAGTCTCTCCACATGAAGTTTGCCTATCGATTACTGACGTCTGAAGGGCTGTGGGCGAGTTTTTTTATGGCTAAATATTTCAGAGATGGTCATCCCTTTCATGTATTCCCAAAGCTTCAGATTCCAAGATGTGGAAATCGATCCTTAAGCATGTTTCGGAAGTCATAGACAATGTCCAGATTTTGTTGCGTAAAGGAAACTCCTTTTTTTGGTTTGAAAGATGGTTAGCTTCAGGCCCTTTATCAACCAGAATTGCTGATATTCAGAACAAGAAACTTCGTATCAGAGATTGTTGGATGGATCAGGTATGGAATGTGGATCTTTTGAAGGAGCTAGTGGGAGTTGAACTCACAGAAGAAATTGTGCAGGTTACACCTCTGGGAGCATGGAGTTGGATATCTGTGTGTGGATGCTATCTTCTGATGGTAATTTCAGTACGTCTACTGCTTGGGATGCCACTCGGGAAAAAGGGGTTGAAATGCCGTGGTCTGAGTGGTTTTGGAATAGCTATTTGTCGAAAAAAGTCTCAATTTGCAACTAGAGAGCTTGGTTTCAAGGTCTGGCTACGGATGAGCGGGTGCAAACTAAAGGACTCTCCCTTGCATCGGCGTGCGATTGTTTTATGCCACAAGAGAGGGAGAGCCTGGACCATGTTTTAGCATCAGGTCAGATAGCCTCTCGGGTGTGGGAGTTTGCCAGTAGGCTGTTCAAGGTCCCGTGCATGATGTTCGCTTCTTGGAAAGCTAGAATTTCGGCTTGGATGATTTGTGTTAAAAAGTCCACTCTTGCGGGTAATCTCATTGGTATGCTTCCCTTCATCATCATGTGGTGCTTATGGACGAGACGTTGTAAATTACGTATGGAGGGGATGAACATTAGTGCGCTGCAAGTGTGGAGTTCAGTTAAAGAATGGCTCAAGAAGATGGCGGCTGAATTAAAGGTGCAGAGGCAACTCAACAAGCAGGATCTTGCCTTGTTAAGTGATTTAAATTTGGAGCTTCCCAGACTTGCTACACAGAAAAACAGTTTTCTTGTTTACTGGTCTAAGCCTCCGATGGGTTGGGTTAAACTTAATTGTGATGGGAGTTGTCGCAATAACCCAGGGTCGTCGGGAGGTGGGGGTATATTGCGGGATGTGGATGGTAATTTTAAAGAGGTCTTCTCGGCTCATTTTGGTCTTAGGACGAATAATAAAGTTGAACTGAGAGCTATTTTGGAAGGGGTTCGCCTTTGTAAAAGCTTATCCTATTCCAAGGTAATTATTGAAAGTGATTCCAAGTTGATCGTGGACTGGCTCAAAACCGGTAACTACACTCTCTGGTATTTATGGGATTATTGGAATGAGCTCTGTCATGAAATGCAAGGTATGGATATTTGTGTCACCCATCAATTCCGTGAAGGGAATCAAGCGGCTGATTTTTTGGCAAAACAAGGCGAGTTAGGTAGTAATTTTGTTTATGATGATTTTCAGCATTTTCCTCGGTACCTTCGGGGTATTATTCGGATAGACGAGGTAGGTCTACCTTCTGTTCGTACTTAATTTTTGGCTTCTTTTATTGGTTTTCTAGGCTTGTTTAGTTTCTTTTTGTTTTTTTTCCTTTATTTAGGCCTGGTTAGTATTGCTTTTCTCTTTAGGCCTGTTAAGTATTGCTTTTGATTTTTGATTTTGGTTTGGTTTTTGTGTTTGGAAGGTTGAGGTGTAAACTCCCAGATGTTGAATTTGTAACCACGGTATTCCTCAGCCATAAGTGAGGGCTTATTAATAAACTTGGGACGGGGTCACTATGTGGGTGGCTACCAGCTCTTTCTAAAAAAAAAAAAAAAACCGAGAAGCATCATTGGAATTAGAGGATGAAGTGCAAGTGAAATACCCTCAGTTATTTTCTATGGATAATATATCAAATTTCNACTTTCTCTCGCACGAAACCCACCCCCTTTGCTTCTAGTATATTTGCAACCTAGAAATTGGAGTTTATCAATTTTGGAGGAAAATCTTTTAGAACAAGTCTAAATTCTTGTTATTAAGGATTGTGTGAGATTATAGAGTTAAGTGAGATCATTTTGAGAGTAGAGGTTGACGGATTATAATGGCCTTGAAATAGGTTCCGAGTGATCGTTGGCAAAAACATATTGTGACTATTTTGACTAGAAATCGGGGTAAGTGGCTCTTTAATGGGTTTTTAATAATTGTTGGTTTGTTTGGAATGATGCACTTGGGTATTATATTTTCAACTTGTGTAAACTTTGGGTTTGTGCACATTCTTATGCTATTTTGACTCTGCTTGTGGGATTTGCGCAAATTTTGTAATGGTTGGAATATTTGAAAAATGCTATGCGGCTTATTAAATTTGAAAGTTAAATGTGAGCCTGCTATTTATTTTTGAGCCCATGATATGAATGTCTTTGTGACATGTTTAACGTCTCCCCGCAGCGTGATGTCTTTGTGGTATGATATCTTTGTGGTATATTGATTCCCTTGCGGCATGATGTCTTCGTGGTATGATATATTTGTAGTATATTGGTGATTTTCCTATTATCATGTGGCCTTGAATATGATATCTGGCTGAATATGTTGGTTGTGATAAAATTATGTTACTCATATTATTTTATTGAGAATTTATTCACCCTCTAATAGTCAAAGAAATTGCCAACTCCCACACCCCTATTAAATTGCTACTTGCTGAGCACGTGGCAACTCACTATTTCATTTCACATATTTCTCAGAGTTGTAGGAACTTCATTCCTTTGAAGTGATAGCTTTTGAGCAAAAAATTCCATAGTGGACTTGGTTTAGTCACTTGAGGTTGGAAGTTTTAGGGATTGATAGTTTTGCTATGTGAAGACGGTTTTGGTGGTACAGAGAGTTTTTTTATGGTCATATTTTAGTTATTGTATAGCTTTTGTTGGAGTATCTATATTGTAATTATTTAAAACTTAATGGCTCTCACTGAACTTGTGAATGAGTTTTTTAGGATTATTGTATTATAGTTGTGAATAGTTTGGAGGTTGTGTATCCGATATAGAAAAACTCTACTTGCAACCAACATTGTGCAACCGGTGCGGAGTCACGGACGTAAGGTGTCAATGTGTTTTAATGAAATGGTCGTGTTTCACTATAGATGGGTGTTTGACGGGAGGGAGGGAGATACAAGTGCTGTCAGTAATGTCCTATTGATGAAACAAATGTTACAAGATCCCAAGCAGGGTCATTTACTGAGGGGGTTGCCACTCATTCCAGAACTTTCTTCCTCTCAGGATCTATGGTGATTCGTAGCCCAAGACCAAATAACAAATTCTAACCGCCAAATAGGTACAAAGCAATGAGAATTGGAAACCCCCCCCCCCCCCCGGAAAGAATTGCTAAAAATGAAGAATTAAAAAAAAAAAATCTATGAGAATCAAATGGTTTTGAGGAGAAAAAGTATTGAAAAATAAATCTCAAGCCAAAAGAAAAATCAATAAGAATAAATCACTATCCTAGCAGGAATGAAGAAGCTTTTTGACAAAAAGGCAGAAAAATGGAGCACATTAGAATATTCAAAGGGAAGATCCACAAATGAAGAGACATAGATAACAGAAAAGAGCCAAATGAAAGGAAAACTTTAAAAGAAGAAAGAAATCTAATGGGTAATTTTACAACGTTCAGGATGTACTAATCCATTCGCTGAAGATCAAAGAGAGAAAAGGAGAAGGTTGGCTGCGGAGCTATAGAAATGAAAAGAAACTGCAGATGGGTTTTCAAACTGAGGGAGGTAGAGAGGAGATATCCTCGAGTTCACTGCAGATTGGTTTGCATACTGAGGGAACTGAGGGAGGGAGAGGGTAGATTTGCTTAGTTACTGGAGTTGGAACTCTTTTGCAATAAAACAAAAAAGTAATAAAATGCTGCAGTTTTTTCTTATTTCTCACTGGCGCACACCACGTCAGATGCCGATTACATGGCGATTCCACCAACGATTGTACGTAGCAATTTTCTTTGATATATATTTGTAAACATGCACGGAGAAAGTTTTAAAAATATAGACGGAACTCTATTCGTTTATGATTTTGGGTTTGCGACATTACATGTCGACCCAAAGCAAAGTGGCCTTGGGTTTGATGTCTACATATGGATTTGCATTCAGCAAAAGTGACAACCCAAGTCTTTCTAATTGCCTGGGACTGTGCTTGAAGAATTGTTCTTGTGTCGCCTTTGCTGGCTGTGAGATATAGAGCAACGAATCAAGTTTTATAAAGCAGGTTAGGGCTCAGGAGAAGGAGCTTGAACAATTAAAACAGTAGCCAAGTTAAACGAAGCGTGTTACTTCTATGCATTTTTTCCACTTAAATTAAACGAAGTGTTTCACTGGGCCATGTCAGAAGTGCTCCGAGTCTCCCATATGTGGGACTGCATAAAGAATTATTCCAATATGACCATGTAGTAGTAGCTTGGAGAGGGTTGAAATCTCAGTCGTGAATTCATGGGCCCCTTGTTGTGACCTAGATTTCAGTCGTTTGATTGCAATCGAGGTGCTCCAATCTTCAACGTATCCTTTATACAAGTTCCCAAATATTCCAATCCCTATGATCAGACCATCATCGAAGTTGTTAAGGACGTTGCAGCTTCCATTTCTCGACCTGAGAGGGTGGAAACCTAGCAATGGCCTTCAAAGATGGAACGGGAAGCATTTCCTTCGACACTAGGGTCAGCCGCAGCGCCTTCCCGATGGCTAGGGGAATCGCGGGGTTGCGAAAAACCACCGCCACGAGAGGTGTTTGTACCTTTGTCTCTTCCAGTGGCCATGGGTATGCAGAAAATAGAATAAAGCAATGCAGGGAGAAGGATGAGAGGGTTAGCAGAGCAGAAGGCATGAAGGGTTTCGGATGCGAAGCAATAGAAGGAAGGGAAAACGAAGCTTGTGCAAGAAGATAGGAAGTAAGGTAAAAAAATAAAGTGGCAGGGAACAATAAATGCGTGTGGCGGTTGACAAAGGGGAATGCGTATTGATGTGATGATGAAACAACTCTGACAGATATCCTGGAGGAATAACAAAGCAGAACCCCAAACGTTGCCCCAAGAACGAGTCTCACTACATCGCGCATGGCGAGGACTTGCGAGGTAACCGTAGGGATTTGGCCCAATTCAGAAGACCCAACACCTCGTGGTTTAAAAGCTCCATCACACAACACACGATGAGACTTCGCAGGGTAACTAGAGGGGCTTCAATTAACTCTACCGAAAGGGCCCAACGACATCTAGTACAAAAGTTCCATCACACCATGTGTGATGAGACTTCGCGGGGTAACTGGAAGGGCTTTAATACCACCAAAAGGGCTCGTAAGGTGCCACCATGGCCTGGGTCATGGTGGCCCGACATATTACTCCACTCAAGGCTCAAATCCCTTTGGCTCAATAGGGTCAAGCCAGTTTGTTAGGGGAAAGAACACCTGGTTGCTTATCCTGGGACAATTAGGATATTCACTCATTCAAAGTGAGTAAAATAGCCCGAATGTTCCGGGGTTCAAAGTTTAAATAGTGGGTTAAGCAATTCGTCCGGGTGATCTTAAGAAGACAAAAGCTCTATTTAAATAATCCAGGTGCGCTAATGAAAGCTCTCGAATAATTTGGCTCTAAGGAGATTCCTATCATTACTGACTTAGGCATTGGAGGCGTCCCATAAAATGCCTCAAGTCACCTTACTCTATGGTTGTAGGAGATCGGGAGTGCGTAGCAGTGAAACACGTCCTTAACAGAATTTTTTTCTGGTGGTTTTGATTTCTACAAATGAAAAGTAACGACATAAATGGGATGGCAGAGGCGAGCAATTAGAATCACCAATGTTCATGGAGCGCAATTTCTAAGCTCTCTTACTTAGAATGCAATACTGATAAGCTAGTTTGCGTTGCGCAAAAGGAGATAGGGGAAGGAGACGTAGAATGCAAACGTGTTCATGGGTTTTTTTTTTTTTTAAAAAGGACGGTACCCCAATTTTATTGATAACCCTCACTTATAGCGGAGAAAAATCGTGGTTTCAACCAGAAACCTGGGTGTTACAAATATTCAAGAAAGACCAAAACCCAGGCCTCAAAATATCCTAGGCACCAAACCAAAATTACAAAGATGACATAACCAACATAAAGACAAGGAAAATAAACCTTAACAACAACCTGCAGGAAAAAACCAGCACATGTATATAATAAGATGATAAAGAAAACAACTGCAGATAAAAAGTACCTCACGAAGATATCTGCCAATAAAGAAGGCCAATTATATCCATCTGAAGAAGACCTCTTGACTTATTGGGCAAAGGAACTTTATCTTCAATCCAATCCATACTAAGACCCCCAACTCCCTGTTTCAGAAGAAAATCAGCCACAACATAACTTTCATGAAAGACATGACTCACTCTATATTCCAAGCAGTTAAGGCAAGCTTGAAGCTCATCCGAATAATTCTCAAGATACCAAATATTACACTATCCCTTATTGATCCAATTAATAAGAATTTGAGAATCTATCTCAATATGAGCCCCAAAAAAACTCAACTGACAGCACTTCCTGACACATTCCAGCAAGCTTTTCAACTCATCAAAATTATTAGAACCTTGGCCTAAGGAAATGGAAAAAGCCACACACATCTTACCACCGGCATCACGAATGACACCCCCAGCTAGGGCTGTAATCGAGCCTAGCCGAGCCGGTCTTTGACTTGCTGAGCTCAACTCGACTCAAAATACTCGAGCTCAAGCCCAATTTCGAGATTTTTTTTATTCTTTTTTTGAACTCAACTCGATAAGCTAAACTCTCAACTAGAGCTTGTCCCACAAACGAGTTTGAGTCGAGCAGAGCTCGAATTGTTTATTTTTTTTATTTTTTGAATAAGATTTAATAATTAATAAATAAAATAAATAAATAATAAAATATCTAATATTAAATTTATACGACTAACAAGTAGAACCTCTATTGAATTATACAATTTAAAAAAATTTATAAATAATTAATATCTAACTAGTTGATATTTATCCAAAATAACAATATATCATATGCCTACATATATTATTAATACATACACTTAATATGATAGCATATATCTATTTCATATATGGTTCCCACATACTAGTATATGAAATTATTAAATTTTATCAACTAATTATTATACAAATTACAAAATATACCTATGAAGTATATTCACGATATAGACACAAGTAATTAGATTACATATTATATATTTAATTATAAAATTGGTATGCTTATATTATTAGCTAATACATATATATATATCTATATATACAAAGGTGTATGTATATATTTATCAATATATGAATGATTTTTAATCGAGCCAACTCTAGCATAAATGAGAAGGCCTTAACGAGCCTTAGCTGAGTCGAATCGAGTTTTGTCGGGTATGTGTCATTACAAATCGAGCAAGTATCTGCTTTCACGAGCAAGCTTTTTTTTCACGAGTCGAGTTCGATTCAAGTTTAACAGAGCGAGTACCGAGCGGGCTATCAAACAGACTAGTTCATTTACAGCCCTACCCCCAGCCCCAGAAGGACCAGGATTTCCCAAGCTACTTCCATCAGTATTAAGTCTAACCTAGTTCTGCAGGGGCAGGATCCATTTCACCATAGAAACCTTCTTCGCTTTAGGAGTTGAAATCAAAATATCCAACCTCTTAAGAACGACAACATCTTGGCTTGGAAGTCTCAAAGCATTCATATTCAATTGCATAATTATGCAAATCCAAAACTTAATAACATTCCAAACCGACTCAACCGTATCACGCTTACCTTCATACCTGGCTTTGCAACGCCTTTCCCACAACCTCCAAGAGACAATGGAAGGTAGGAGGCCAAAAATAGTCCAAACTTGAGACGATTTACCAGCACGACGAAACCAGAAATTTATTCACTCCTTCCAAGTACGGAATTCACCCATAGACACGCAAATTTGTCTAGAAAAATACCTATACAAAGGACATGATTAAGGTACTCAATCTGGCCCAAAGAACAATAATTACATTTAGACACCATAGGGATCCCAACCATTCTAATCTTTTCATCCACACTCAAGCAATTATTAGAGGTCTTCCACATCATAATGCAGATTTTCTTAGGAAGGTTATTGTGTCAAATCCAATGGGCCCAAGATAAAGGAGCTGTCCGAACCCTAATACATCCCAGACACTTTTAGTACTAAAAGGTCCATCATTCTCCTTCATCCAAACTAAAACATCCTGCCCCTCTTTCTGCCTAGCCAAGAACTGAAACAATTCAGTAGCTTTTTGTTGACCCACAAGCCTTTCCAAGAGAGGAACATCCCAACCATTTTCAATGCAACACCCTTTAATCTTAATCAAAGGATGCTCAATCACTGAAAATCGGACATTAAGAGGACCACCCTCCTCCCAATTATCATACCAGAATGAGAGATTACCCTCTCTCACAAGCCACTTTGAGTTATTAAGAACATCGAGAATACTATTTACTATAGACCTCCATAAACGAGTACCCTTATTCGGCGCCAGAAGGGATAAATGATTGCCCCTAACATACTTGCCCTTGAAAAAATCCACCCACAAAGAATGACCCGAAATCAAATGCCAAGCTAGTTTCACGTGTAAAGCCCTCTGAATATCCCCAAAATCCCTAATGCCCAACCCACCTTCTTCAATAGGACGACAAATCTTATTCCAAGCCACCCATTTTATTTTTCCTTTCCCTTCAGATTCAGCCCAAAAGAAAGAACTAAGAAGCCGATTCAACTCCATGATCAAAACCTTTGGGACATGTAAAACAACAAGAAGGTGAGTGGCCATACTCGATAGAACATGACGGAGAAGAATATTTCTCCCACCTGCAGAAAGAAATTTCATATTCCAACCCACAATTTTCTTTTTAACTTTCCCTAACAAATCACCAAAATCAGAAGCCTTCAATCTACCAACCACAATAGGCACACCCAAATACTTGAAAGGAAAAGAGCCCTAAAAAAACCAGTATAAATCTCTTTCTAGGAATATAAATGTGTTTAGAAAAAAAGATAGCACTTTTCTCTTTGCTAAGTACTTGACCCGACCAAACTGCATAAGAATTCAACACCTAGATCAATCCTATCATCGACCTCTTCCCACCATTTGCAAAAATAACAATATCATGAGCATACATAAGATGAGAAACAAGTGGAGTACCTCTAGCCTATTTGAACTGGCCAATATTACCATTATCAAAAGAATGCTTGAGAAGACGAGAGTGAACCTCTTGCCTAGCAATAAACAAATAAGGCGAAAAAGGATCATCTTGCCTCAGACTATGTTCACCTTTAAAAAATCCCAAAGGAGTACCATTCATCAAAATAGAAAACCAAGGCATAGAAATACACAAATTAATTAAAGCACAGACTTGATCAAAAAAACCAAAGGCAGCCAAAACATGTAAAAAGAATTTTCAATCAACTCTATCATAAGCCTTAGACATATCAAGCTTAATCAACATGTTATCCCCAATAGATTTTTTTATTAATAGAATGGATCATCTCCTGAGTTAAACTAATATTTACAAAATGCTACGGACAGAAATAAAAGTCCCTTGTTCCTGAGATATTATCTTAGAAAGCATGCTCGTCATACGACCCACAATAATTTTAGCACAAATCTAATAAAAAATAGAGCACAATCTAATAGGCCTGAATTTATCAAAAGCCACAGGCTTATCCACCTTAGGAATCAAAACAATATAAGAGGCAGTGAAGAACCTGGAAAGGGAATTAGTATGGAAAAAATCAGATGTGGCTTCCAAAGGGTCTTCCTTCGCAAAATCCCAACAAACTCTAAAGAAATCAGAACCAAAATCATCCGAGCAAGGACTACTATCAATGAGAATACTGAAAAGAGCATCATTAATTTCCTCAAGAGAAGGATCTTTACAAATCAGTAAATTCTCCTCTTCATAGATCACGGGAGAGATGAGGTGACTTAAGTTAGGCAAATTACGACTACTATTATTACCCAAAAAATCATGAAAATACTCGACAGTAGCATGGTGAATATCAACCGGCCGAGTACTTAAAAAAGTACCATCAGACAAGCACATATCACTAACCCTATTTATGGGGTTGGAGATAAGATATTAATATTTGAGAAGCTTAGCCTAATAAATCTATTAAATCAAATATGATAAAAAAAAAATGATGATATTTTAGTTTTTTTAAGTTATCATAGGTCCCACTATAAGTTGTACCTTAACACATCAACTTATCATTAGCAAAATTCTTAATCTAATAGTTGATCTGATCTACTTTCAAGGATTTTTGTTTTTTGATTCAGATTCATATGGAAAACCTTCTGGTAGGCCCACAAAAATAAAGCTGAAGTAGTTTAACCTTTTGTTGATGATCTTTTATCTGTTAAACACGACATACGTTGATTGAGCCAATTACAAGTTTGAGAACATAATATTCTAGTAAGTAAACTAGGTACGTACTTGAACTTATCTAAAATGAAAAAGTTGATCAATGATCATTTCTAAGTACTGTAAAATTAATTGACGATTCCTCTTCATGAAATTATGAAAATAAAAAAATATTATCATTTTAAAGATCGATCGTTGTCATTTGAACAATGGTTTGATCTAAAATTATTTTCAGAAGAAGGATGGCGTGAGCGATACGGAATTATAACCCTTTTCTTGGATGACCAATGAATTGGAGAGTCTTTGGCATTTTCGAATATGACACTTCCATCCTTAACTATAGGGGTGGTAACACATGACATAACCCATGAACCTAGGACAAACATGACACAAAACTAGCGAGTTTGAGCTTGACATTAACGAGTTCGAGTAAAAAGGGGTTGATTCAAAAACATGATTTATAAATTGGCCAATAACGGGTCAACCCACTTAACCCAAAATTAACTCGTTTTGACCCGTTTTGATTTCATTTCAAAATTACAATTTTATTATTGTTGAGTTGTAATATTGATATTTCTCAGTATGTTTATGTTTTTATGGTTGGGATTGTAATTTTGGACCAATGCTCATATTTGTTATTATAGGGTTTTTAATATTAGTTTTATGATATGTTAAAATTTGAAAAGTATTGACATTTCTTTTTAGTAGGTAGTCTTTGTTTTTTTAAGATATTGTAACTACCAATAAATATTGATTTTAACTTTTATATGATATTGTGTTAATCAGGTCAAAAAGATTATGCATATTAGTTTAACTCATTTACATGAACGGGTTTAAATGAGTCGTGTCGTGTTGACCTATTTATAATTAATTATTAAATGGGTCAAGATGGGTGACGCGACATCACCCTTTATCTAAATGATTCGGGTTAGTTTGGTTTTGAAAGTTTAACACGTTTAGATTAACTGATCGGGTTTGGGTTAGCTTATATAGTTGAATATTCATGACTTAACACGACACAAACACAATCCGATTGCCATCCCTAGCTACTTAACTTGCCAATATAAATGAAGCAAAAATAAGTTGTATCTAGTTTAAACGTTCCAGAATCTATCATACAATATATGGTTATGCAAGCCTAGTGATGTGAAAGGGGAAAAAAAACAAAAGAGGAGTCTATAGCTTTTTGAGATGAAAATGACATTTTTTTTTCAGAAGAAATTTCCGTTCACAAAAAGCATATAAATCCCAAGCTCGTATGAATTAAATTAGGGACCTCAAATCTGTCAGTCAACTTATTATTCAACTGGTATGTCTTTTTTCTTTATTACTATAAAGGGAAAAGTAAGGTACGTAGTAAGTTCTAATCTTCACAAAGAGTAAGGTACGAAGTAAGTTCTAATCTTCACAAAGATATATTTTATTTGTAGAAATATGAAAGAGTGAGAAGTCGTCCTATAATAACCACGGAATATATAATATACTAAAACTAAGAAAAATTTACATCTTTAATATATTAACCTTAGATTATAAATATAACTTAACTGGATTTTTTTTAAAACATGGAGACTTCGGCTGTATTTGGTTGTTGGAGTGAGCTCAACTCATCCCAAACGAATGATTGACAGGATCCACTACTATTTCAACTTCCTATAAAAAAAAAGTTAAACTCATATCAACCTACATACATTCAAACACATATTTCAACATATTTAAATTCAAACACATCTCAATGGTATCTACAAAATACTACTACTCACAGATCAACTCAAATCATCTGAAATTACCTCAACATCCAAATGCATCCAAAATCTTTGACTATATGCAGGAGTGTCAACTATAATCTATAGAATGTTCATATTTAGGAGATTAACTCAGAAAGCCTATAATTTAGAAGATAATTAAAGAAATTTTGGATATCATTGATTTTATTTAAAAAATATTTTACAATTTCAAGTACCATTGACTTATATATATATATATATATAACAATGTTTTGAATTTCTTTTTGGATCTAAACATTTATCTAGGAGTGATTGAAGTGAATTGGACTTATTTGATGTAGTCAGCATTATATCTTCGGGATGAAAAATGATAAACACACATCATTTTTCACAACACTTTACAAAATATATTTTAAAATGAGGGGTATTTTGGTATAATACCTTATAAAAGTAACATTACTTTATAAAATACCCTCATTTTAACATATGTATAGTAAAATATGTTGTGAAATGTATTGTGTACTGGCTATCATTACGCTTTCGGATTCAATGGTGATCAAGATTACTCACATAATCTTGAACCATTAACACGTTTCTTGGTGGGTCATGAGTCGCGACTAACAATAGATCAGAGAATCTTTTCCGAGTGTCCTAGTCTAGCCGTCAATTTTGCATTAGACTCCGTTTGGATATAAAAACACTTTCAACCCATCTCATCTCATCTCATCATTACAATTTTCTCAAATTCTCATACAAAATATAATAAACAACTTTTTCAAATCTCAAAACAATAATAATATTAAAAAATAATATTCTAACAATATTTTATTCAACTCATCTAAAATATCTCATCTCATCTCACTATCTAAACCAGCCTGATACTTTTCTTTTTCTTTGTCCGAATGGAAGAAAAGTCTAGCTCTTACAAGTGAACAAAAACTATGCGTGTATTCCCCGGTAGAAAAACTACAAACAAACAAATAATGATGCGTACAGACAAAGTGTAAGTTGCTTAGAGAAAAATACCCGACATACTCAAATCTTTGGTATTTTCTTTTTCCTAAAGAAAAATATACTAATACTGTTATCAGTTTGAATTGAAGTTAGGTACTAATTAACTATATAAGGGACACAACCATTATTATAAATTTGTAATACACGTCTTTGATAAAATATAATTATTTTTCAAATTTAAACACATCAAAATCAAACAAAATTTAAATAAATTAAAAAATAGATGAGAAGTGCTGGGTCAATCTTACAAACACAAGTTCATAAACTGACCTGATCATTATGTGTGCAATGCGTGAGAAATGTGACAAAAAGGATTAAGAAGGGTTAGATTCACAAAGAAATTTTATAGAAGTAACCATACAAAGTTACGTGACGTAATTAATGTTAGACGTCATATATATATTATAATAAAAAGAGTTTTACAGTCTGACCCACCATATTAAATCACATCAATTTATAAGTTTGCTCTTGAATGATTTTTTTATACACTAAGCATCTCCAAAAGGGATTAGGATGTTTTATGTTTTCTATTCAAATTTTTAAGAATAAAATGAGATCAAAGAGAGAGATACTGGTATGCGTGGACAACAATACACAATAAGTCTCAGTTTATTTGTTTATCTATGTCTTATAATTTATGACGGAGAATAAGAACATGACATACAAAATAAGGCAGAATTGGAATGGAGGAGCATCCCGATAACCCCATTCGAGATGCTCAAATCTTTATTAGACTTTGGTCATTTATTTGTTGTATTGTATAAAAGTTGACGTGCCTGTAAAAAGAACAAATGATATGTATCCTATACGTTGTTATGTAATTTGTTCATTACGTTGAAGCTCACGTACAGAAATCTTCTCTCTCAGAAAAAAATGGTAAAAAAAATATCAAATAATACTCCTCCCTCACCCATCTGTTGCTATGCAGGCCGAGGTCGGAGTTAAAGACCCCCCCTCCCCCCACACTACAACAAATTAGGTCTTTTGGAACGAAAAGTTTCATACCAAAAGACTGGCATTTCGTCCCAAAAAAATTTTTTGGACCGAAAAAGAATGTTCCAAGGTCGTCCCAATAAAACTGTCCCAAAAGGTATTTTGGAATGAAAATCATAAATTCGTCCCAAAAAATATCTTTTGGGACAAATTAAGCTGGACCGTTAGATCGCATTCGAACGGATTGATTTTTCTAGGACGATTTAAATTCGACTCGGAAAGTCGTTCGAACGGCGTAAATAACGTTCAAACAAAGAGGTACTATTTGAACGGGGACCTCATGGCCAGTCGATTGATTCTAGTAAATCACTATTTTGGTTGCGAATAGTCTTTTGGTTGCGATAAATTAGTCCGAAAAGGCCGTTTTTGTTGTAGTGAATACACATGAAGAAACATTCGAACAAAAAAATTGATGATTGAACGCAAATAGTGAATTGCCCATTCGAACGCGTTCGAACGGCGCACAAATTTTTACCGTTCGAACTCTAACATGTGATGTTCGAACGGTTACGTCTGATTTATATATGTTCGAACGTTTGATGAGAGTTCAACGGTTATTATTTTCTTACACAATACTAATTTAAAATCAAAGTAGATATTTATATTTCAAAAATATATTACAAATTGTTCAATAAAAATAAAACTAATCTAATAAGTCAGAACTAAATAAATAAAATACTAATAATATTAATAAAATTATCAGTACATGATATATAATTGTTGCATAAGCATCTGCATCTGTCTTTGTTATTCTTGCATTTGGAGTTGCATCTCTCTGTGTTGATTTTCTTGTTGTTTTATGCGCATTTCCATGTCTGCTTGTTTCGTCAATTGAGCATCTAACTCATGTTGTTTTGCAATCAATTCTTCGATCCTAGAACTTGCATTCTCTAACGCAATCGCAGTAGTGCTTGACATTGATGAAGAGCTTGAAGGCTTTACACAGCGACCCAAACCCCTCAAATATCCTGAACGTTGACTTAGAACTTGTGTAAAAATTTCAACATCACTTATTGATGAATTATGATCTGATGCAGCTTCAGCACAGAGGGCAACCATTTTATCCTACACACAACATATACGTTTAATACTGACACAATAATTTAAATATGTTTAATTAAAAAAAATTATAACACTTACAAAATTCTCCTGAGCATCTGGATGAGTCCACTCACCATTACTATTAGTATGTGATGCAGCATATAATTTTGTCAGATCATAATTGGTGTCTGACTCTTTCTACAAGAGACATTGTTAAGACATAAAGTCAATATTAAAAATAAACTATATAGAATTAAAAAAAAAGTACATTACCAATTCTGAGAGAGGCGATGGAAAGATCTTGAGCCTACATGATGATGAATCTTCAACTTTGATCTATTCATTTTGTTTATAGAACTTCGCTCCTGCATAGGAGTTGTAAAAGTTAGTAAGTAAAAATTACAAATATGACACATAAAGAATTCATTTACTTTACCTTATATGATGGATCCTCAAACATGTCGCAAACTTTTTCCCATTCTTCAGGTCGGACATCCTGAAAAGGATGCTTGCGTGCATCTTCCTTGTTCTCGTACTTCTTATAATGCTCGTGACACCTCGTCTTATACTTGCGGAATGCATTACACATCAACTCTTCGACAGTCCTACGCTCCTCTCTCCAACCAAAATTTAGTTCGAAGTCATCCTTGAAAAAATATATACACAAAGATATTATCATTTAGAATATTAAATAATATCAATATAAATTTATTATTTAAATATCACATACCAAACAACGCTTCTTTATAAGCTCTTTCACATCTTAAGGGACTTTATGCCATGAACTCGTAGCCAAGTGTGCATAAGTCAGTGTAAGAGCACCTACATGTGATGCAAGCCAAGCTGCTTGTTGTCCCTCGTCTCCAGTATGTTCGCCAGGAATGTTAACCTTAATCTTACCTACTTTATGAAATTTCTCCAACGTCATGCCTCTAGTAGTGCCTTGTCTGTGACGAGATTGTACTGTTATCTCTATAAAATAATATTAGTTATTTACCCCGTATCAATTATCATATATCTTAATTGAAAAAATGAGTATTAGCTATTTATCTTGTTCCGCAGAGTCAGTCTCTAATAGTGAGTCAGACGGAGAGTTAGGAACAGGTAGAGATGGGATGTGAACTTCCTTCCTCTTTGGTGGCATAATTGCGAGATACTGTATAACGTGAACACAAAACTGGTCAATCATCTGTATCAATTTCATCTATAGATTCGGTCTCATTATCTGTAGATACTTCAGATGACTCAACACTTTGATCAACTGTCGCCTCAACTATTTCAGTCTCAATATCTTCCCTATGTAATGGTATTCTAGGAATTCGGCAGTTTTGCGACTTTTGACTTGCTGCACCCTTTCCACCTTTTAGATGTTCGTTTTCGGCCAAGGCTTTAACACAAAAGTTCTAGGGTTTGCTCTTGGCTTTCTGTAGACACCAAATTACCCTTATTGGAGTCGTCTAGAAAAAGTTATCCTTCAAATACCGAAGGGTACTTCAGGAATTTCAAGAAATGAATGTTTCCTATTCTTTTGATAACTCCTTCAATTTTCATGACTCTTTCAATTTATTTATTCCTAAACAAAAATAAACAAAATAAATAAAAACTCTAATAAATAAGAAAATTAAACACAAACTAGCATAAAATTAAGAGTAAAAGTATGACAAAACTTGTAGAGAAATTAAGCACATCAAACACCCCCAAACTTAAGATTTGCTAGTCCTCGAGCAAAAAGAAAAGAAAAAAGAAAAATTAAATAAATAGAATAAGTTGATTTCTCACAATGATTGCCTCATGGATTGCATAAAGAAACTGATTCAAGGAAAGTCTAAACATTTAACAAGTTTTTAGATTAATTCAAGAGCATGCTTAGGTTACAACAAAACTTTTGAGTGTGTGTGTGAGTAACCAATCTCAACTTGCTGCTCTATGAACTCAGATCAATTTATGCAAACTCGATTGAATTATGATTGATCTCTATGAGAATGAGATTCTCGAACTTCATATGCCTATTTTTCAAATCAACTCTCCACTAATGTAGTACACACACCACCAAAGATCAAAAGGTCTTAATAAAAGCTTGTAATGTTCGGCTTAAGGTGATGGCAAAAGAAAAAATTGGTATGGAATTCAAAGCATGAAAATTCAACACAACATTCACCAATGGAGAGAGAGATAGAGTTTTACATTTACTTCCTAGAGCAACTTATGAGCAATTTATTCATCCCTTTTTTTCTCTCTTTTTTTTTTTTAATAATTCCACAACCCCCAAACTTATTTTTTTGTAATCCGGGTTGTATTTTTTGTATTTTTTTTTTCATTTGTTTTTCTTCTTTTTTTCTTCTTCTTCCTTTTTTTTTTATTTTTTATAATAGAATAACAAAACTTGCTCTTGCTCTTTTAACTCTTTAACAAACTTTTTCTCTTCTCCAATGACTAAGCAAGTAACAAATTTTCTTGAAAAGGTAGGATGAATGTTTATGGGTTAAAAGTTGTGGTAAATGTGGGTTAATGAAAGAAAAATGGCCAATGTGTTCATGGCTCAAAGGGGTGACTAGAGATAGATAATTAAGGTAGGCTAGAAAAGCTCAAACGTTCCAAAGATGGCCTAGATCATTTCTCTAGTGGTGTGCTGCCTAGGATTTCGCCTCGAGAGATTATCAAATAGGTTCTAGAGTTCAGTGAGATCTTAGAAAATATCTAATTCACATAAATATACTCTAAGCCAACAAGCAACTTATTGATCATGTTATTGTGCAAAAGTGTTCATAGGAATTCAAATAACCCAAGCTAACACAAGAATTAAGCACAAACAAGACAAATTTAGCATTTTCCAAAAATCTAGCTCAATTTCAATCAAGTAATATCATAGGCTTGTGATCATCAACCCAAAAACAACACAAAAGGAAAACAAAATATTTTTGTGATTTTCAAAATTTTCCATTTTTTTTTTTTTTGTGAAAATAAATAGATACTCCAAAATAAAAATAAATAGATACTCCAAAATAAATGACACCTACCCCCAAACTTAAAGAACACATTGTCCCCAATGTGAAGAATCAAAAGATATGAAAAATTGAAAGGATCAAAGTAAAATTTCCTGAAAATGTTGCGTGAGTGCAATGGTAGGTCTGGGGAACATTGGAGGCAGTCATTTGGGCGCTGCGGCACCGCCTCTCAAGTGTGTGCGCCTGGGAGTGTTTCAAAGGAGTGTTGTGGAAGGCTCTTCTAGCACAGCGGCGCGGAGCTGGCCTTTTCTCTCTTCTTTCTTTTTTTTTTTACATAGACTACCTCAATAATGGATGGCTTTTGTGGAGTAGTGCTTTTGCCCAATGTTATGTTTTCCGACTTCCCTTTAGGCAAGTAAGGTGGAGATGCTTCCAAGTAGTGTGCACAATTGCTTATCTTGGAATTCTCGGAATTGGAAGTGTCGGATTGAACAAGACATGCCTCAAGTGGTTCCTTAGGATAACTCTCTTCAAAGATTTCTACCACAAGTTCATCAATCACATCTATGTTGAAGCATGTATCGGTTGTTGACGGATATTTCATTGCTTCAAACACATTGAAGGTAACTTGTTCATCTTGCACCTGTAGTATTAGTTTTCCTTGTTGCACATCTATGAGAGTTCTTCCCGTGGCTAAGAACAGTCGACCAAAAATAAGTGGGGTTTCTCTATCTTCCTCCATATCTAAAACAATAAAATCTACAGGGAAAATAAACTTGTCAACTTTAACAAGAACATCCTCTACTATGCCTCTTGGTCGTTTATTGGATCGGTCCGCCAATTGAAGTGAAACGGTAGTGGCCTTCACCTCTCCTATCCCCAATTGCCTGAAAATAGAAAAGGGCATCAAATTTATGCTAGCACCTAAATCACACAAAGCTTTTTCGAAATAAGAGTTTCCAATGGTGCAAGGAATAGAAAGACTCCCTGGATCTTTAAGCTTTGGTGGCAACTTATCTTGCAAAATGGCGGTGCACTCTTCAGTCAACATCACGATCTCATACTCTCCTAATTTCCTCTTGTTTGATAGAATCTCCTTCATGAACTTCACATAGCTAGGCATTTGTTCCAAGGCATTTGCAAAAGGAATGTTAATATGTAACTTTTTAAAAACATCAAGGAACTTAGAAAATTGTTTATCTAGCTTATTTTTCTGAAGTCTTTGAGGAATAGGTATAGGAGGAACATAATGAGAAGTAAGAGAAGAAGACTCAGGAGGATTTCCCAAGTTTTTCACTGTTGGGCTCGGAACAGGGGTGGGCGATGTGGCTCTCACAGTCATATCCTCTTTTCCAGAATTTTTCTCTTTCTTTTCTAAATTAAGCTCCCTTCCACTTCTTAAAGTAATGGCCTTCACTTGCTCTTTTGGGTTATTTTCCGTGGTGATTGGAAGTGATCCTTGAGGCCTTTCAAACATTAATGTTGCCAATTGACCGAGCGTCCTTTCAATGCTCCGCATAGTGTTCTCATTGTTCTTTAGAGCAATGTCATGTTCTTGAAATTTAGCATCCACCTTGGCCATAAATTGTGCCATTACCTCCTCCATATTCGGCTTCTTCTCTTGTTGTTAATTTTGAAAACCCGGTGGAGGCTTGACAACATTCTGGGAGTTGCTCCATGAGAAATTTGGGTGGTTTCTCCATCCTGGATTGTAAGTGTTGGAATAAGGATTGTTTTGTTGTTGGTAATTCAACACAAAGTTCGTTTGCTCCGAACTATTGTTGGCGAATGGATTTCCCACTTGACAATCTACTCCCATATGATTTCCTGCACAAAATTCACAAATTGCATTAGTAGATTGAATGGAACTCACATTGACATTGTCTAATTTCTTAGATAAAGCTGCAACTTGAGCAGCTAAAGCAGAGAAAGAATTAGTTTCGTGAACTCCCTGAGTTCTTTTTGGTGTCACTCGATCCACTGGCCATTGGTAATTGTTGGTTGCCATCTCCTCCACCAACTTATAGTCGTCTTCCGGTGATTTCTTCATCAAAGTCCCTCCCATTGCTGCATCAATCATTGTACGTGTTGTAGGCTGCAAACCATTGTAGAAGGTTTGCACTTGAATCCACATAGGAAGTCCATGATGTGGGCACTTTCTAAGCAATTCTTTATACCTCTCCCAAGCTTCATAAAGCGACTCCATATCAAATTGGACAAAAGTGGTGATATCGTTTCTCATCTTCACAGTTTTGGCTGGGGGAAAGAACTTTGCTAGAAACTTTTTAGCCAAATCATCCCATGTAGTTATGGTTAATGGTGGAAGTGAGTTTAACCATGCCTTTGCCTTGTCTCGGAGGGAGAATGGAAAGAGTCTCAATCTAATAGCATCATCAGAAACTCTAGAAAATTAGCTATGTGAGCATTTGGATCATCACGTGGCATGCCACTGAATTGCACCGTTGAAGCCACCATTTGAAGAATAGCTGGCTTAATCTCAAAGTTATTGGCTTGAATGGCAGGCCGTCTAATGCTAGAAGTAGCTCCAGTGACCAAAGGGACAACATAGTCTCCCAAAGTCCTGTTTCCAAGTTGATTTTCCATTGTTTCGTTCTTGGTTGTGGAATCCTCCTTCTCCTTATTCAAACGATGAAGGGTGCGTTCAATTTCAGGGTCAAAAGGTACCAAATCCAAGCTTCGAGTACGTCTCATGCACAACTCGGAAAACCTGAAAAGAAAAATAAAAACAAAATTACAATCAACACTAAGATAAAAAATTCAAATTAACTTAGAACTCATTGGTATCAAAAGTAATAGAAAATAAATAGTCCCCAGCAACAGCACCAAAAACTTGTTGTGAAATTTCGCAAGTGCACGAAATCGTACCAAGTAATATAATGATACGAAAGATGTCGAACCCACGAGGACTATTTACCTATTAACTATTGAAATTGTTCTAATTCTAAGTTATTTGAATATCAAGAAAAGTGGTGGATTTTGAATTTGAAAAACAGCAACAAATTAAATTAATCAACAAATGAAGAATTGATCAAACACTTGAAAAAGAAGAATATTTCAGCCAAGAAGAAAGCACTAAGGCATCCAACTCACCTAACCAATCCAATCCCAAATTCTAACCATACAATCAATCAATTATCAACCTATTTGACGGCAAAATATTCTAACTTATCTAAGACCCTCTCTCGAGTAGAATTAGAATTACTCAACATACGATAACTTGCGATATGTCTATATGAATTTAAAAGCATTTGAGCACATTAAGATTAATAATATTTCACATAAAAGCCGCACAAATCACGTTGGCACATTCCTGTCTTTCGTTCAATTCATGGCATACATCATACGAAGCTAAACTACATGCATCATCTCTAGAATTAACATGTACAACAAATCATTCAACTATTGCCCAAATAATTGAAAGCATTAAACTCAATGATGTATACTCAAAAAAAATGATAAAATTATGATCACAACGAAATAAGATTCGGGATTGTCATTGAGAGGCTACATCGTAACCTTAGCAATAGAAATTAGTTCATAATCCAATCAAAACAAACCATAGTAATTCTGGAATTCAAAATGAAAATTATATAAATAGAAGATGAAAGAGTCAAGAAGGAAACTCTATGTAGATCGAGAATCTCTATCGTTGATGAACTCCAATTCTGCAGATTTTTGACCTCTTGCTTGAAGCACCGTTTCCTCTTTGAAGATGTTAGTATTCGGCTCTGGCTTAAACATGAAAGTTGTAGGGTTTTTTTTCAGCTTTCCGTAGAGACCGAGATTGCCCTTATTGGAGTTTTCTAGAAAAAGTTATCCTTCAAATACCAAAAGGTACTTCAGGAATGTCGAGAAATGAATGTTTCCTATTCTTTTGATAACTCCTTCAATTTCCATGACTCCTTCAATTTATTTATTCCTAAACAAAAATAAACAAAATAAATAAAAACTCTAATAAATAAGAAAATTAAACACAAACTAGCATAAAATTAAGAGTAAAAGTATGACAAAACTTGAATAGAAATTAAGCACATCAACATGAAGAATATCGAGCAGCGCGTCTCGAAGGGCCACGCGCCAGTGCATATAGTTTGTCTGATATATGGTTCGGATTACTCGTATGCATTTGTACAACCTACATATTAAATATGATATAAACATTCAACCGTTATCAATCCTTTCTATTTTAAATATGTTAGTGCAAAATTGCATCTGTATTAATGTCATTACCCGTTGTTCGAACCATTTCGGGAACTCCTGTTCATGTCTCTGGTATTTACTCTTAGTTCTTTGAGCAAGTTAATATGATAACTGAAATTAAAAATCACCAACAATAAGTATATTCGTATAATTGTTTAATAAGTAAATTCAATGATTAATTAACAATTAATTTGAACTTACTTCAAGTGGTTCTCTATCTCTAGGCAATTATTTAACACGTACCACTGAGCTTTGTCGAACTCCCTTTCACACAAATCATAACCACCCTGAGCACCAAGTGGATGTACTTGTTGGGAAAATACAGAAAATCTGTTCTGTTGTCTTGCTTGGTCAACATCAAAGTTTCTTTATGGCCGATCAAACCTTGTGTCAACACCGTGGAAGTATTTGGAACAGAATGTATGCCACCCATCATCAATATATGTTTCTGCAATTGATCATTCTGGATGGGCCTTATTACCCACTGTGCGTTTTAACTTTGCAAGAAACCGTTCAATGGGATACATACACCTATACTGGACTGGTCCTGCAAGTCGAGCCTCATGTGGCAAATGAACGGCTAAGTGAACCATGATGTCGAAGAATGACGGTGGGTAAATACTCTCCAACTTACACAATATTAGTGCAATTTCTCGTTCCATACGATCCAAAGCTTCTACATTCAACGTTCTAGCACATAAATCTTTAAAAAATGCACCCAACTCAATTAACGCAGCCCGCACATCTTTAGTCAAGAACCCATGGATACCAATAGGTAATATACGTTGTAAAAATACATGATAATCATGGCTTTTTAGTCCAGTAATTTTTCAGTTATTTGTTCACGCACACCTTGTTAGATTCAAGGCATACCCGTCCGGTTATTTAATCTTCTGCAACCACTCACAAAATATAGCCCTTTCGTTTCTTGACAATGTATACTACCCAATTGACATGTAAACAGACGAACCACTTTGTTGCAAGTGCATTTCAGGTCTAATTTCCAACCGCTTTAGATTTTTCTGTGAGTTTATATTATCCTTCGTTTTACCTTCAATTGACATCAACGTTCCTAACATGGACTTGCATATTTTTTTTTAATATGCATAACATCGAGACTATGCAGCAATTTTAACGTCGACCAGTAGGGGAGTTCAAAGAATATACTCCTCTTTGTCTAATTAAACTCATTTGCACTTCGTTTTCTCTTTCGTTATTTTTTACCAAAATCATTACTTTCGACATTCACAAACTGTGCAATAACATCTTCGCTAGACAAGAATGGTGGAGGGTGCCCCTATTCAACAGTGTCATCAAACATCCTACCATTTCCACGCCATCTATGGCCACCAGGTAAAAATCGATGATCACCCATGAAGCATAGTTTATTCCCATACGTAAGCCATTCAGATTGGATATGTTTGTTACAAGTCGGACATGCCAATTTCCCCTTAGTGCTCCAACCTGACAAGTTTCCATAAGCAGGAAAATCATTTATTGTCCATAACACCGCAGCATGCACTTGCCTGTCGATGAATCAAATGTTAATACCACATTCTCCCACAAATCTTTCAATTCTGCTATCAGTGGCTGTAAGTGTATGTCTATATTATTTCCCGGTGATCTCGGACCTGAAATGAGCAAACTCATCATGAAATATGGATCTTTCATACACTTCGATTGTACGGCATAAGTACAACTGGCCAAGTACTATGACTAGTACTCATGAAATATAGATCTTTCATACACTTCCATTTGTTGCTAACCCAAGTCGAACATTACAAGGTTCTTCAGCAAACCATGGGTGTTCCAAGTCAAATTCCTTCCAAACTTGAGAGTCTGCAGGATGTGACAAAATATTATCATTCTTGACTCTAGATGATGAGTGACATGTCATATCCACAACCGTTGAACGTGACACAAATAACCGTTGTAATCTAGGTATCAATGGAAAGTAACGTACAACCTTCCGCAGCACATTCTGCTTCTCAGTTGTCCATCTTGATTCATGGCAAATGGGGCACTCGTTCAACTGCTCATTCTCTCTCTAAAATAACACACAATCATTCTTACATGCATGTATTAGATTGTAATCAAACCCGAGTCCTCTTTTCAACTGTTGTGCTTCGTAGAAGTTGCAGGGTAAAATATTGTCTGATGGAAGGTTAAACAGCTCGAGCAACATATTGACAGCCTTAATAGATATTCGGCACATAGATTTTATATGAAGTAGTTTAACTGTAAATGACAACTTACTGTGCCTTCTACACCCTAGATATAACTCACGCTGTGAATCATTCCACAAGCAGGTAAAAGTGTTATGGCACGAATCAGTTGAATTTGATGGATCTGTTCCACTTTCAGCCATAAACATTCTCGCACCAATGTCGCCCAGCATTTTCTTCATATCCTCTTCAGGATCATCACCAACAACCTCAGGATGTACATCTTCATCGATGTCTTCTTCTTCATCTCTAAGTTCGAATGATGTTGGATACGGTTCTCCATATAAGACCCAATTGGTATAACCTTGGTCATTACCTTTAACAAATAGATGCTCTCTCACCAACTCTATCTTATGAGAACGCAAATTCTTGCAAAGTCGGCATGGGCATCTAATACGACTGTCACTACCAATTGTACAGGATGCGAACTCCAAAACTTTCTTAACTCCTTCAGCATATACATTGTAATCCTCACCCAACCGATCTCTAACTCGCATCCAACTCTTCTCCATGTCTAATATCCTACTGCAGACAGTCACCTGCATCAACAAACAATCAATTATCTAACATATTGTGCAATTTCTTCATTTCACCAGGTAGTTGGTCCTATCTCATTCGAGATTGTAAGATCATAATCGCCAACTTACCAACTATTATCTGTCACGTCCAACAAAATTTCGGCAGCATCTCCCTATAGTTCTCCAAATATGCTCGTTTGGTCATGCACATCGACGAGTAATACATCGATGCACCATCACCGAAATTGCATATCCAGAGAACAATAAGGAATGACTCTACCAAAATCATAATGTCGGATGCAACAGATATAATTTGCGAGAATGATCTTATAATCCCAAACTGTCCACTCTAAACAATTCAAGAGTTATCAATCAATCGTTCAACATGATTGATAACTCTCAAATGGGTCTAAGGTTTATTTGAATGGCAAGTAGAAGATACAATATTAAAACACAACAATAATAAAAAAAAATATGAGAATACAAGATGATATGAGAATAGAATATACGAGAATTCCCAAATCTTAATTATGTATTTTAATTATCAAAATTATCTTTTAAATATTAATTTTATTAGTTGTTAAGTTAGTCCTCATTTTAATTAAAATACAAATTTTATAGTATTTAGAATTAACTATTTCAATATTATTAAATCTTAACTATTTGTATTTTAATTTAAAGATTATGTAGTATTTTAATTAAACTACAAATTTTATAGTATTTAGAATTAACTATTTCAATATTATTAGAGCTTAACTATTTGTATTAAAATTTAAAGATTATGTAGTATTTTAATTATAATACAAATTTTATAGTATTTAGAATTAACTATTTCAATATTATTAAATCTTAACTATTTGTATTTTAATTTAAAGATTATGTAGTATTTTAATTATACTACAAATTTTTTAGTATTTAGAATTAACTATTTCAATATTATTAAATCTTAACTATTTGTATTAAAATTTAAAGATTATGAAGTATTTTAATTAAACTACAAATTTTATAGTATTTAGAATTAACTCTTTCAATATTATTAAATCTATTTTATCTATGTAGCATTATGCAGTTTTTAACTATTTTATCAACTAATTATACATTGATGTATAAGTTTCCGTTCGAACAGTGTTAAACTTACCGTTAGAAAATAACATACACGTTCGAACGGCAAGCCTAAACCGTTCGAACGTGTTCATTCCAGATTTACAGTCGTCTTCAACAATGGAAAACGCATGTCAACAACAAATAATAAATAACCGGTATAATAACAACATGGCAACATAAACAACAATATCAAGGAATCCTCAAATTTCCAACATTGCAAGGAGATTATAAAAAGCAAAAAGATTATTAAAAGCATACCTTGTTTGTAATCCGAGAAGGAGATGAAAAGGCCATGTACCGAGAAGGAGCTCCACAAAAAGCAGTAGAAATAACGTTTTAATCTCAAAATAATTGAGTAAGATGAAAACTAGTAGTATTTGGGGATGGATTGAGGGAGAATGGCGCGGCTGTATTCGTGAGGGACTGAGAGTGGTGGGAGGAGAGTGGAGATTCTAAGGTTCTGTCGTCTATTTGAAGAAAGTTTCCCGTTCGAACGATTATTTACTAACCGTTCGAATGTGAAACCATGACGCGGGAAAAATTTCCCTCCTAAAGTTTCACGTTCGAACGGATAAATAATACGTTCGAACGTTAAATGATGCATTCCTGCTCTAATTCATAAACGTTCGAACTCTTTTTATTTACAGTTCGAGCGATTTGCTAAATGTTTAATAATATTTTTTTAACAGTATACTATTAAATAAAAGTACAACATTAATATATATATATACATATTAGATGATACTATAGTTGAGTAACATAGTAATATCATATTATAATATATAATCGAGCATATTATATATTATATATATGTAAAGTATATATGAAGATATAATATCATACTAATTAAGTTATAAGTAACATATATATAGTATCAGCATATTGTCTCATCTATAGTACTAGCATATATAGTGTGATCTAATTGGACTATAACTAAAATATATTATGTTAATATATTAGACTATAGATAACATATATATAGTATCATATATAGTGTCATCTAATTAGACTATAACTAAAATAAATCTAGTTAATATATTAGACTATAAATAACATATATATAGTATCATATATAGTGTCATCTAATTAGACTATAACTAAAATAAATCTAGTTAATATATTAGACTATAAATAACATATATATACTATCATATATAGTGTCATCTAATTAGACTATAACTAATATATATAGTATGATTGATATTAGACTATAATATCATATATATTATAGTATAGTAAAGTAAAATACAATATATATTATTAACTATATATATCGTATAAGTAACTATAATATATAGTACTGACTATATTTATGAATTATAGTATCATATATATATACACTAATTATATATATATACATATGTTCACCTTACTTGATGGTTGACCGTTGACGTGAACCTCCTGTGTCCGAAAGGTACCAACTCCTCTTTCCTTTTCCATGTCACAGTCTAATTGCACAGGATCACAAACTAGTTGCACAGAATCACCTAGGTCTGTACCCGAGATATTTGCTGTCTTTTGAGAATTGTTGTTCCCGCCCAAACCAGACCCTTGATGGTCGGAGCTATCCCACCGGCCACTGCTGGACGAGGAGGACTGCTGGATTGTGAGTGGAAACGTGTTGGCTTTTGAGCAGGGTCAGCTCTGAGCCAGGGACCATACTGGAGTTTTGACGAAGCATGTGTACTGCCATCTGCACCCCGTCGTGGGCAGCTGTTATGAGCATGCAATATTACACCACAATGGTAGCAGAAGGAGGGTAGTCTTTCATATTTGAAGGGTATCCAGGTGCGAGAGTCACTGACAGTGATAACACGTCCCCTGGCTAAAGGTTTAGAGATGTCGATCATCACCTTCACACGTAGGGCTCCACCCCATGCCCTTCCTTTTTCATCTACATCCACCATAATGACCTTGCCTGCACTGGCCACAAGTTTTTCGCCCATTCTTTTGTTCATCCCCGCAAAGGGTAAGTCATGGAGTTGGATCAATAAAGGTTCTGACGAGAAGTCAACATCTCTTAAGGCAAGCCTGCCTGAGCATTCTTGAAGGCAAATCAGGTTTCTATCAAAAGCCCAGGGTCGCCCTGTTAACACCCTGGACCTCACAGTGGGACTTTGAAACTTTATTAAGAACTTGTTCCTCCCTATGTCTTTGAAGGATATCCCGTTAGCAGACTTCCAGACCCTGGACATTGTAGCTTTGAATGCCCCTTTATTCACTTCCCTGTTTGAAATTACCAAAGCGACAAGGCATGAGTTACTTATATCCTGTCTACTACTGGCTTTAAAGCCTCGGGCCCCTTTGAGAAATATTTAGGCTTACCTTCCTTTGTAGGTAAGAATAAATCAAGGGCTTTCACTCCCATTCTTGACAGAATCAAAACCCAAATGAGCAGCTGGAAAACAAACTTACTATCTCCTACAGGCAAGGAAGTTTTAATGAAGTCAGTTATCCAGTCCATCCCAACTTACTACATGGGCATCTTTCTAATTCCCAAAGGCATTTTGAGGAACATCAATAAACTGATGCAATAATTTTGGTGGGGGATAAGAAACCAAAAGTCCAAGATACATTGGCTTAACTGGAAAGGTATTGGAAAAGGAAAACAGATGGGGGGACTGGGTTTCAGAGACTGTGAGGATTTCAACAAAGCCATGTTAGTAAAGCAAGGGTGGAGGATCATCACTAATACCCAGTCATTGGCTACCCGAGTTCTCAAAGCCAAGTATTTCCCCACAGATGAGTGCTTTAAGGCCAAAGTAAGGAGGGGTGACTCCTTTGTCTGGAAGAGCATCATAGCAGCAAGACCTTTACTATTTGAAGGACTGCTATGGAAGATAGGTAATGGAAACAAAGTGAAGGTATGGTCAGATCGATGGCTGCCTATTCCAACCTCTTACAAAAGTCAGTCTCCTCCCAAGATCCTCAACTCAGAAGCAACTGTGGATTTATTAATTGATCATGTTTCCCACTCGTGGAACTTACCCCTCATCCAAAGTATCTTTCTTCCCGAGGAGGCTGCTGTTATTTCTAGAATTCATATAAGTCCTTGTAACAGCAACGACAAGCTGATATGGAGGTGCAATGCAAATGGGATCTTTTCTGTCAAATCTGCTTATCATCTACTTGTATCAATAAATGAAACTAGACAGGGGCAAGGCTCAAGCACTACAAGTCAAGGGGATCTCTGGAAGCTGATATGGAAACTTAGAGTACCAAATAAAATCAAAATGTTCCTCTGGAGATCAACTAAGGACATACTCCCCACCAGGGCTAACCTGTACAGAAGGAAGATTATTGAATCACCATTATGCCCAATCTGTCAATTACATCCAGAGACCACATCTCATGTTCTATGGACGTGTAAAGCAGTACAAGATGTTTGGAGTATTAGCTCGAGAAGATTACAAAAATGCAAAACTGAGGAAGCCCCCTTTTTCGACCTGCTCACAGCTCTATTTTCCACTCTCCTTACAGAGGAACACACTAGTCTAGCTCTTACAGCCAAATAAATCTGGCACAGGAGAAACAAATTTGTCTTTGAGCCCAAATTCATATCGCCTATGCAGATTACAATGAATGTTTCCACATGCATCTCGGAGCTCAAGGAGTTAGACAGTGGTAATCAAAAGGCACCCCAATTAATCAATCCTCCTGCAAAATGGGTGAAACCTCCTCTTAACACTTATACAGTTAACTGGGATGCAGCCATAGACAAAGGTAATTGTAGGGTGGGCATTGGGGTGTCAATCAGGGACTGGAATGGACTTGTTACAGCCATCCTCATAAGCCCATGTTCTTCATTCCCTGATCCTCTTCGAGGAGAAGCACTAGCAGCCCTGAGGGCTGTGCAATTTGGCAGTGAGATTGGTCTCAACAGTGTCATCTTCGAAGGGGACTCAAAGTAGGTGGTTGATGGCATCTCCAACCCGGGTGAAAACTGGAGCTCTGTTGGCCTAATCCTTCAAGACATTAAGACATTACTAGGCTCTTATCAATCCTGGTCATTCTCTCATGTACCTAGACAAGCTAATGCAGTAGCTCATTGCCTAGCTAAGAGCTCACTTGATTTATTTGAGGACTCAATTCATGTAGAGGATTATCCTCATTGTATTCACAATCATCTCCTTTAAGATATTTATATGAAGTTCCCATTTTCTCAAAAAATATATATATATATATGTATATGTTCACCAAAATATTTATATATGTTATATAATATATACTAGTATATAATATAGTATTTATACTATATCATATAACTTATAGTATATTATATATATAATATAATATATTAAATAATATATAATATATAGTATATTAAATATAATAACTATATATTATAATATATATAATAACATAAATTATAAAATATAATATATATATAGTATATTATATATGACGTAAACCGTTCGAACGTATTAACTAACTGTTTGAACAGTCTTGCATATATAACTTGTCCCCGACGATCATTTTCACGGACACCGAACTGCTCTCAAACCTTAGAACCACTCCCAAAACCTCCATCTCTGCCGTTTAACGCTGTCATTGCCCGCTGTGAACAGTACCCAGTCGAAGCCTCCAACTCTAAGCACCGGTATGCTCTTTTTCTAACTATTTTACCGTTTAAATTTAGGTTTTTGATGGATTATTTGCTTAAATTAGGATAAATCAATTTATATATCAATACTCACTGGAGATTTTCTTAAATCTGTTATAGGAAGGTTTATTTAAGTTTCTTTATGTTTTGTTTATTGAAAAATCCATGGAATCGAAGGATTCCATGGATTTCAATGGCTGAGTCGACTCAGCGTCGTCGTTGAATTTGATTCGCATACCGTTCGAACGCTTGGTAAGGCGTTCGAATGGTACTAGCCAAACAAGTTAATTAAATTTAACCCGTTCGAACGTTGTTTTATACGTTAGAATCGTACGAGCCAAACAGGTTTGCATACCGTTCGAACACTATTTTAGGCGTTCGAATGGTATAAATAAATTTAGTAATATTAGTGAATCGTTATTTTTATTCACCATTGTAGTTTCATTAAATCTTAACGAGAATATATCTTATATTATAATTAAATTAATATAGAATTTTATCACATTTTGTTAAGTATTTTTATTATTAATGTTGTATTGATAAGCTCTTAATTAATTGTAAATTTCAGGTTCATTATAATGTCTTCTTCTAGGGCAGGACGTAAGCGACGCAATCAAGCAGAGACTAGTATCAGTCCAGCTAGGGAGAGGACGGTTTGACTAGAGCGACAGGTGAAGCTTTCTTACTTCAAGAGTCTTGTCTGGGAGGGTCATTCCCTGCCATTAGTCTTCAGCGATTGTGGTTGGGGACCTATCTTAGATGAGCTGGAAGAATCATGGGAGACTGTCTCCTATATTGACATTGTTTTTGAGTTCTATAGAAAGCTCGATGGTGCCAGCCCAGATGATAGAAGGGCATACAACATCTCTGTCATAGGAGTTCCAGTTGTATTTTCACGGGACCAACTCGCTGAGCATCTCGGTATTCCTAGGCTGCCAAATGCATATCCGAACGTGGTGCTTAGAGAGTTTGATACTTCAGCTGAGGCGGAGACAGCTGAGGAGGAGGCACCAGTTTATACAGATGAGGTCGATACCCTTGCTGATCATGAGGTGAGGGATTTGGTTGTTGGTCCAGATGCTCTCCTGTATGACGGGACGAAGAGCATCAAGCAGGTAGATCTATCTTCGTTCTCCAAGATCCTGAATTTGATAATCGCCAACAATATTGACCCTTGGCAACACAAGACAGAGGTTGGCCTTGATCGGATGAAATTTATGATACGGGTCGCTCGTGGCATTCCTATCGACCTGGTGGGGTATATATTCGATAGGATTCGATCAGAATCCCGGTACATTTCGACGAATATACTGCCATTCGGGATCCTGATCACCCAATTTCTGTTATTTATCGGTGTTGTGCCTAATGTTGCTGAGCGTAAATGGCAGCCGATGGGACCAATCAACAGCACCACCCTCTCACGCAGCACGGGACACTCGAGACTGCGTCTTCGTGGACAACATCCAGATGTGATTGATCCTCAGAGAGATGCACAGTCGGGAGATCATGGAGTACAGGCCGAGGCATCAGTACATAGCACTACTCGTGAGGACATGGCCGAGATCGTGCGTCCAACGATCAGCGCTGATCGATGCAGTGCGTATGGAGGTCCATTCTGCTATGTCTGATTTTCGTACTGAGATTATTGGTATACACTACAGGAAATTTGCCTTCTCACGGAGAGCGAGATCGCCGCATTTCCCCTGTTTTCTCGCAGCAACAATTCAGAAATTGCGATTTCCACTCTTCGCTAATCGGCCGAAAATAAAGCGTCTGGTCAGAGGAATTTCGGCGAGAAATCATGGGCCCCCGCAATTGTTACAGCTAACTCGGCGAACATTTCTCCCAGCAAATTCGCTTTCTCAATCTGGTCTGAAGGGCAATTACGGTGAGGAGACGTCGTAAATTTGGGTCATTTAGGGCGATTTTGCAACGCAGTAAAATCCAAATATTCGGTGATTTATGGGGCTGGCGGTAATAAGCTTTTGTGCCATTTGCGGTGATTTCGTAGACGCCGCAAACTCAGCCTCTTCATACGGCGATTTTGTGGCTGGCGGTAAGAAGTTTTGTTCCCATTTTCGGTGAATTCGTCCCACGCCGCAATTTCAGACTCTTCATACGGTGAATGCGTGGATGCCGCAATTTCTAATATTCGGTGAATTCCTACACGTCGCAATTTCTTCTATTCTACATGCGGTGAGGATGTATGGCGCAGGAAATGCCAAAACCACCGCTTTCTCAAATTTACAGTTGCTGGGTTGGATATGCGGGGAATAAATGAAGAAACCCACTCGCAGAATTAGATCTATTTTCCGAACGCTGGCTTCAAACAAAATGTCTGAAGCAATATTTATGGGTTTTTGGAAGCTCATGTTTTGAACCCAGGTACGTTTGCAAATCAAGCCCGATATATGCAATTAATTGAAATAACCTGATCTATCGCAATTCCCCTGCATGTATATCATCTTCGCATATTGATTCTCCCCCAATCTAACTTAAAGGTTTAAAATATTGATTATTTCCCAATCTAGCCGCCCAGTATATGTTTCATGAATTAATTAATGACCAATCATCAAAAATTACTGACAAGCGGATGATCATTTCAAAAACATTAATATGCTGATCAGGAAATTAGAATACATGTAGATAAGTCTAATTTAATTGAACCCAAATAGCTCTGTACGTGCTCTATGTTGATCAGTTCCTTATAGCTACCTATAAGGGTCGATGATGAGAAGAAAGGCCATGTGACTCATGAATTTGCCAAACATCTACGTTTCCAAGCTGGAAGCAATATTATATATAATAAGAGCTAGGGAAATAGCATATAGCAGTACTTCAAGTCTATTTATAAATTAGTTACGAGGTTCTCATTCCATGCATATAGATGATTCTTTATATAAATCATGGAATTAAAGAAAGATACAGAAATTAGGACCTTTACAACTAGTTTTTGCAATACTTTATAGTGTTTATTAATTTCTTAACATCTTGGAAAAAACAGGATCTAATTAGATTAAGCTAATTTACACTGCACTAACTCAGGGAAACAGTTAGATCAGAAGAAAGAACTCTAAGAGTAGTAACGTACGTAACCAAGGAGTAATTGAAGCTTTCCCAATAGCAATTCAGACTTATCTTTTAAATTCCTGTCATTTATTTACTCTGCCAAACCTGTATTTGAGGACTTTTGCTTGAGATTTAATATAAATGATCAAACACCATATATTTTACCAATTTTGATGTACATTGCCTTCCAGTTTCATACAAATAAGCTTGAATGTGAACATTTCATTTACTTTCACATCATACATTAATATAGCAGGTTTCTAATTGTCATGCAATTGCTTAAATTACTTCTAACGTCTAGCTACTGCCACTAAACACATTCAAAATATGTGCATCTCATTGGAATTGTTGGCAACATGGGGTATACATTAATTTAAACCTGGGAGTGAATCCATATATTGTTTGGCTTCCAGCAGGCTCATTGGTGCATCAAAAAATTGCTAATGGCTGATATCAACATTTGACAGCAAACTACCTGCAAAATACACAGGCTTCAAACAATTATTTTTGTGCTTTAATACTCTATTGATGTGTACCTCCAAATTACAATGAATTAACCAAAAACTAAACTTATGCCAGTCATTGCATGTACATACTGAAGCAGACAATAATTTATGCCACTCATTGCATCTACAAACTAAACTAAGCAAAAGCCTCCAATAATTCATGACGAAATATTTTATATCATCCATATTTCATAGAAAAACAGAAGATGCACATTTGGAAGTGGCATGAATTTTTCCAGTTCAGTGCTCTAGGCTCAAGAATAAAGACCTTTCTGTGTTTATCAACATAGAAACATAACAGTTTGGAGGCATGAGCTCCAGGAGGAGAACATATCAACCCTAAACCAATCAACCATATTTTAGTTTAACAATGGTCACAACTCAACTTGTAGGGTGGAGAAAATCTTCAGCCCTATGATAAGGGAACTACATTTTCAAGCACACACCTAAGCACAAAATGGATGACCTGTCCAAGTATCACTGAAATATGATATGATATGCAAGTATATCATATGCACTACATTTCCAAGCAAGGAATTTGAGGCAAGGAATAAGATATGCCTCAAAATAAGCTGTCCAAAAATAGGGGAATGAATGGTGGAAATTACCACCTAAGCACAAAATTCCAGGAAACGAAATCTTCATGCCATTTTTGTTTCTTCCACACCACCAAATATGCAAATATTGCTACTCAGTTTCCTTGAGCTTTATAATTATGTATGCACGCAAGGACTAATTAACCAAATCATATAGATGGAGAAAACACCAACATTGTTTAAAAATCCCCAATATCAATAAGCCAAACCTCACTTCAATTAAAATAAATTCTGGGTTGACCCACCATAAATCCCATTTAATAGACAGTCTTATTTTTTAAGTTTACATAAATACTCTCAATGAGTGACGCAATGACCTGTTCTTGTGAATAAACATTGTTAGACCTGATTAAAAAATCTCCTAATATAATGCACAGGTATAGAAACATAAAAAAAAAAAAAAACATATTTTACCCATTGGTTCCAGGTTGAATCCGGTATTTTTTTTTTTTAAACCTACATGTTATGGGTATTTTTTGTTTAAGTAGCATTCAAACTACTTCTTTATTTATTTTTATATAATAAGATTGTTTATATTGTTTATAAAATAATATTACAATGTTTATATTGTTTAGCACAACTACCAGCATTTTATATGATATTGATGTAGCAATAGAATGATTTTATAAAATCAATTCATATCAAAATTCAATTCCATCAAATTGAGAAATGGTCTTTCCAAAAGTTGATAGTATAGAACTGTGATGGTAAGTGTTAAATTAGCATATATAGATGAATGAAAGTGGGTATCACCACATCACAACTCGTATGATTATATTTTGAAGAAAAATGTCATCATTCATTAACATAAGTGGTATTAATTAGCGTGTTTGAAGATAATAAAATTTATCTTGAAAAAAGTATTCTCATTTTTCATAGATTGTCATAATTTGAGTGATTAGTTTTAAATAAAATTGACAAAGGTGTTACGAGCTCTAGCTACCGAACGTGTTACTGGAGGATCAATCGGAAAAGACGCCGGATCGTTCACATATGCGACCTTGCTGCCTCCACTTGGTGCCCTGTTGACAAAGGTTTCTGTCCTAAGAAATCCTGGAAGAACTCATGGCTGATTAGGGATCTGCTTTCTTTTTTAATGATCACCATTCAAATTCACAAGACAGCATAGTAGAGAGCCTTAATTTTTTTTCCATACATTATCTATTTGCTGGCCTCTCTGTTTTTAATCCATCTCTTGGGCAAGGAATTGCATATCAGGTTAGTGAACCTGGAAACAAGAAGGAAATATACATGATGATCTGTTCCGGGATATTCTTATTGTACAATATTCAACAGGATACATTTTGCATCTTCATTCAAATGATCACCATCTATTAGTCTTGGGATTGATCTTTAATTTCCCAAGAATTCCAAGATCAAGTACATATCCATGCAGAAAAGTTGATTTTACAAAAAGTACTTCATACACGTATACATGCAAAACAATAACATTTGTTTCCATGGTATGGTCACCTGACCAGAGTAGATAATTGAGCATGTTTTATATCAAACACAGAGAAAAGTTTTTCCAGACTAATCCATCATCCAGATATTCAAACTCTTCCATTACAAATTTACAAGTGAAATGTCTTATTCAATTATCTTCTCGTTTGAATTTAGACTTTACACTAAGCCATAAACTCGGCAGCACTGTAGACTTCAGTTATCTTCCCCACCAGTTTCAGCTTATATGGTAGCAACTCAGTAGCACTGTGGAAAAAGACAGATGCAATGTGTGAGCAAATAAATAAATGGAGTAGAAATAAATAATCAACTAAATATAAAGAAGCAGCTTATACCACCACACCATTTATAATGGGTTTACATTCAACATGCCCATGGGGAGTTGCACAACCAACTGGCCTCAGGCCTTAGTTGCAGTACATTAATACTAATATTCCAAGCCCATACCATACCAGGAATTGCATTATATGTGTTCTCAAATATTCCACTACATAAAGCCATGTCTAGATAATCTGTTAAATTTTCTTTAGTAGCAAGGCATTCATTTATTGCAGTAAAAAAGTATGATGACAGTAATAAGACAAATTAAGAGGAAGATAAGAAACCTAGAATGTTTGAGGAGGTTCAAGGTGAAAGGGAAGATAAGAAAAGGATGCACATGTATACCTCGTGTAATCTGACCACTTAGGAAGTTTGAGGAGCTTCAAGGTGGCAATCTCCCTCTTTATCTGCAACACCATATATATATATATACATAAGTGAAAAAACAAAAACATTGGTTACCATCAATGGCGTATTCTGATTCAGAGTCCACGATTTTCACCAAGACAATTACAGAGGAAACCCACAAAGACACCTAACAGGAACCCATTAATTGAAGGACTCTCAACAAAAATAATACAATTGATTACTATCAATGGAGATGAATGAATCCCAAAATGAAAACATTGGACAAAGTCATTATCAACATAAGCAGTATATATTCACACAGGTATACATATAATTACTTTGCTGAAGAGGAATTAATAATAAAAGGTACTACTGAAATGCTTACTTAATCATTAGAGTAGGTTTCATGATCACTATCTCCATCCTCTCGGCTTGACTCTGCTGTGTTGTCACTAGTCCAATCACTCTCATCCTCCGTTGAGTGGTTACTAAGAAACTCATCCTCCTCAACTCTTGGATCAGGGTGGTCTAACATGACTATAGCATCAACCAAAATCGGGTCTACATCTAATCGATGCAAAGGCATATCTAGACATGTATCATCTTGATTTACAAAATGGGCTGATGGGGAAGATTCTTCATCTTGGTATGCTTCATCCTCAATCAAGTCATCATCATCCTCATCCCCAACTGTTGTGTTAGGAATGTCATAAACATTCCTAGTGGTTACCTTCTGAACAACTAGCCAATTTCTCCCTAAACTCGTATCTTTGAGATAGAATACTTGTGCCGCTTGGCATGCTACTACAAACGGCTCTTCCTTGTAACATTTCCAACTTGAGTCGACACTTGTAAAGTGATTGCCAACACGAACTCCTCTTCGCATATCACATACATCAAACCAATCACATTTAAACAAATATGCATGGCGCCATCCTAGGTAGTGGAGTTCAATAATGTCCATTAGAACTCCGTAGTACTCAATAGGCCTACCTTGATGGTCCCCAGGAACAAGCACACCACTATTTTGTGTAAGACGATGTTCTTCACGCTTCTTTGTGTGGAACCTGGTTCCATTCATAATACAACCAGTATAAGATGCAACCCATGGGTCAGGTCCACATGCTAGCGCATAAAGATCATCGGACACCTCTTCGGGACTTGAATTACGCAGTTGTCTAATCTGTTTAAAATCAACAAATGTTAGACAATTTAAAGCACCCAAGTTGTACGATAAACTAAATGGGACCTAAATTTGGCCAACCGTAGTTACCAACAACACACTCACACGCTCCTTGAACCATCTAGGAAATTGACTTTCGTGCACATCATCAATGTTATTGACACATTCGTCTTGCAATTTGTTGTGATGCTCCCTGCATAATTAAAGTAATTAGTGTCTTGTAATGGGTATAGATGGAAATTTAAAATAACATTGTAAGTGCAACAATGTCACAAAGTTGTTTATGCTTACTCTAGGTATTGGGCAATCTCAGGACAATTGTTGAGTACATACCAACATTGTTTGGCAAATACTCTATTATCAGGTCGAGTAGGACTTGATGCACCCAACGGCCGCACCTTTTGTCTGAAAATTGGTAATTCTGATTGTTGACGTCCTTCACAAACATCTACGTTTCGTTCTTCTCTATGAAATCTCGTTTCAACGTCATGGAGATAAATCGAGCAAAATGTCAAGCATTCTGTGTGAATGTATGCCTCTGCGATCTAGCCTTCAGGACGAGCCTTGTTTCGGACATACCGTTTAAATTTTCCTAAATACCTCTCAAATGGATACATCCACCTGTATTGTACAGGCCCTGCATACAATGCCTCACGTGGTAGATGGATAGCTAGGTGCACCATTACATCAAAGAATGCAGGAGGGAGTATCATCTCAAGTTTGCAAAGGATCAGGGGTATATCAATCTCAAGACGCTTCAACACATCTATAGACAATGTGCGTGTGCACAACTGTCTGAAAAATGTGCTAAGCTCAGTCAAAGCCAAGCGGATGTCAGGTCTCAAGTACCCGGCAATAGCGACAGGAAGTAATCTCTGTAAGAAAATATGACAATCATGACTCTTCATTCCTGTTATTTTACAACCATTTAATTTAACACATCGAGCAATATTTGCAGCAAATCCATCTGGGAATTTCACAGCTTGTAGCCACTCGCAAAAGCTTCTCCTCTCATCTCCTTGTAACGTGTAACATGCAGGTGGCATAACAAGACGTTGTCCATGTTCTTGTAAATGTAATTCCTTCTTTATACCAAGAATTAACAAGTCCCTACGTGCGTTTATAGAATCTTTTGTTTTGCCTGGAATACTCATCAAAGTTCCTAAGACGTTGTCACAGATGTTCTTCTCAATATGCATGACGTCAAGATTATGTCGAAGTTTCAATGTTGACCAGTAAGGTAATTGGAAAAAAATACTTGTTTTTGTCCAATTAAGTTCATCAGGTCGTCGCTTTCTCTTTCTTCCACCTTTGCCGAATATTATATCTCCAACATTATTTAGTTGATCCAGGACATCGTGGCCAGATAATTCACAAGGTGGCATGCGGTGATCATTACTGCCATTAAAATTAGCCTTTTTCCTCCTCCAACTATGTTCTGGGACAAGGAAACGACGATGACCCATGTAACAATGCTTTCGGCCATATTTCAACCACAACGAGTCTGTGTCACCATTACAAGTTGGGCAAGCCAATTTTCCCTTCGTGCTCCAGCCAGATAGATTTCCATATGCGGGAAAGTCATTAATCGTCCACAACAACGCTGCATGTAATTGAAACACGTGTTTTGTCGATGCATCATACGTATCAACACCAGTTTCCCACAATTCAATCAATTCATCAATAAGAGGCCGCAAATACACATCAATCTCATTACCCGGTGCCTTTGGTCCAGGAATTAAAAGAGACATCATGAAGAAGTGGTCTTTCATGCACATCCATGGTGGCAGATTGTAAGGAACAAGTATTACTGGCCAAACACTATAAGGTTTACTCATATTATTGAAAGGGTTGAATCCATCACTGGCTAGACCAAGGCGCACGTTTCTCGCATCAAGAGCAAATGAGATATGCTCTTGATCAAATTCCTTCCACCCTACTGAGTCACGTGGATGTCTCATCACATTCGAATCGTCAACGTGATGTTCTTTGTGCCACCTCATGGCTACTGCTGTATTTTTTGACATAAACAACCTCTTTAACCTTGGTTTTAATGGAAAATATCGAAGTACTTTGTGGGGGATTCTTTTCTGTTTAGTTGTGGGTGTTACCCATCTTGACATACTACATTTGGGACAATCATGCTTGTCAGCATTTTCCTTCCAGTATAGTATACAATCATTTGGACATACATCAATCTTCATATAACTAAAACCAAGGGCCCGCTCCATCCGTCGTGACTCGCGGTATGAGTCAGGAAAAAGTGCATCCGGGAATGCCTCTTTCAACAACTTTAGAAGCATGTCAAATGATTTAACACTCCACCCCCCAATCGTCCTTATATGCAACAACTTCACAATGAAGCTCAACTTTGAGAACTTAGCACATCTTGGATAGAGTGGACGTCTGGCATCTTCCAATAATTCCTCAAAATTTTTTGATCTAGGCTCTACACAAGTGGGAGCTTCACTGGTACCAGGGTCTACTGGCTCCGCATTTGTAAATGATCCAAGCCTAATGTCATCTAACATCTCATCCATGTCATCAACGTACTCGTCCCTTTGCACTTCATTGGCATCATCATCAAACTCATTAGCAGCCCAAGACTCTTCCTCGCCATGTAATATCCATTCAGTGTAGTTTTGATCAATTCCTATAGTGAACAAGTGTCTTTCCACCAAGTCTATAGGGTGGAAAAAGTTATTCCGACAAGTACGACAAGGGCACCTTATATTGTTTGTTGTTGCATGAGCTTGGGCCATTGTAATGAATTGACATACCCCTTCCCTATATTCTGTGGACCTAAATCGGTCGATAATATGCATCCAGCTTTTGTCCATGTCAAAATCACTGTAAGATGAAAATAGAGGAGTTGGATAGTTGTCTACTTAAACTGAAGAAATATCATGATTAGAGCACGTATAATATTTCTTAGTTTGCGGTCATATTGTAGAATTATAGTTTGAAGGATGAGAAGAAAGAGAAAAAAATAAGCAGAGTAAACTAGATTATACAAACTAGGTAATTCAAGCATTCATACTATGCGATCGTCGTGGCAACAAGAAAAGTATATGGATAGCAAACTAGATTACATGTCAACCTCTACAAGTAGTGTTTGATGGTTAAAGCAGAAAATGCATTTAAGATGAGTTGCGAAGTAGAAATATTTAATTCCTCACAACCCCCAACACGCTCTAACTAGCCCTAAAAACAAATAAGAGAAAAGTTTAAATAATCGTCTGGATTCTTAGCGATTAGACGGTAGACATAGTATATATAACTGAACAACATATAGGGTTGATTTGATTATACCTTCGAAAGAGAGCTAAGTCCGAATATCCTTTTCTATTTTTCTTTCTTATTTTTCTTTAGCCTTAAATGCTTTATGTTGGGTTAAGTTCTACAATGAATTTCTATGGTTTTTACTTTTTTGACACTCCTTACAGTCAAAAGCAGGACAAAACTTGCTGGAAACACACTAATGGGATAAAAAAAAAGCAACATGATTTTCTTCACAATCTTTCCTTTTCCACCAAAAAGGCCCTGCATCCAATGATTATTTGCATGACAGCAACAACTCCACCCAGCCTAAGCCCATAACTTTTATATTCAGAAGCTCTCAAATCTGAAATATTCATGAAATTATCCTTATCTAATCCAAGATATTTAATTTTGTAATTAATTATCATGACATTTTTCTTATCTCATGCCAATGTGATTAAACAAAAAATAAGGACCTGTGCATTTATATTCCATGTTCATTTTATTGAGTATCTTCATGTGGTTGAAGTGCTTCCCAAAGCTGTTGTACGGCACTGATTTAATTAAAAACGACCCAATGACCGGTTTTGATATTCGAACATAAATGCTGGACTTGAAGTAAATGAAATTGAATTTCTAATAGATGGAGCATATGAGTTAACAGATCCTAGAGACTTTCAGGAGGCGCTGCCTCACCACAGATAATTTTCATCAAAAAGTGCAACTAAATGCATCACCATCCTAATTTGCCAATATATATGTAAGGGTAAAGTTAGCATCAACAGGGATATTAAATGAACCAAGTAGGATGATCTTTTCCCTCAAACCAGTGCAGCCATGTCAAAATCCAGTGTCCCATGATAAAGGTCATATAAGATGCTTGCTATATGGGGCTTAATACTCTAAAAAGATTAGTCAAGATTATATTTAGAGTTGAGTTCCATTCAATTGTTATCAAGCCCGATTCCATGAGTCACCCAAAAATTAAGGTATCAATATGCACTCTTATTTTAGTTATTTTTCCTAAAGCTGTTTTCCTATTCCAGATGCAAGTTGAAATATATGATCTCCTCTTGCATGATTCACCTTGCCCCAGAAAGAATAGAGGGATTTTTAACAATGGTAACGCTGATTATGACTATGTAGTTGCATGGAGAATTAGCAAAATATATTTTCAAACAAGGCATTAATTACTTAAACATATCCATTACAACATAGATGCTATTGAAATGCTTACTTAATCGTTACAATCAGTTTCATGATCACTAGCAATTTCATCCTCTCTGCTTGACTCTGATGTGTTGTCACTATTCCAATCAACCAGTACAATAATTATACAATGAATTATTGAACGTATTTTAGTAGCAAAAAAGGAACAAGCTACCTATATATCTAACTTAAAAATCAATAAAAAATAAAATAAAATAAAAGAGGGGCATGCAGAAGGTGAGGGTCATACTTAAAATCTGTACTGCCGCATAAGTGGAGACAATGGGAGGGGTCCATATGGAATGTGGGATTCTATAACATCCCCATATCAAGCAACAATTGTTGTCAATTCACTGTTGAGGGCTGGAAACTACATTGTTGATCAAGAAGTTGCTATTAATAGGTACCAACGCCCTTACCGGCCCTGACCTATCTTTTAGATTGTGTTTGATGAGTGAACACTACTTCATTAATAATGATTAAATTATTTATTATTTAATCACCACAACATTTAAACATAGCCTTAGCACTCCTCTATCCCTTTATACAGCTAGGCTTGCTGAAATATATGCCACAGCCTTTGTTTTGGGGTGTAATAATTTCCATGCATGTTGAGATTTTGTTTGTAATCTGCTGTAACCCTTAAATTAATTATGTGGATAATTAATACTCCATCTAAGATTTTAGAGGATAAATTTTGTTTGGAAAGATTTTAGTAAGATAATTTCAGAACCTCATAGAGCTAGCAAGAGGCAGCATTTCTGTGACTGATACTCGAGTACAGGAATTTTCCCTTCTCGCAGGGAGTGAGATCCCCGCATTTCCCCTGTTTTCTCGCAGCAAATTTCCAAAAACTGCGAGAATCAGTCTTCGCTAATTGGTCAAAAGTAAAACGTCTGCTTAGTGGAGTTTCCCTTATTGATTCTTTGCCCCAGTATATGTTTCATGAATTAATGACCAATCATAAAAAATATATCTTCTTCTTTAATTTAAATATGGTTTTCATGCTCTCCAATCAGTACTTAAATAAGCCTCCAATGACTTTACCTTTCACTTGCAAATGAGCCAAAAAAAAAACTAGTACAAATGCATATACCCAAAACAGAGAGAGATTCTCACGGAATGAAGGAAATAAATACCACAGATTTGCTGAAGAGGAGATAGCTTGCTGAAATTAGGACCGATTGGAGAAGGTGGTGCGCGATGGTCGGACACGATTGGGTAGCCTATAGAGAGAGAGGGACTGAGTGAAAGTTAGAGAGAGAGTGAGAGAGACGGACGATCAATTGATTTTGAGAGAGACGGACGAGACTTACAGGCTAGGCGAGGAGGCGACGGCGTGCAGCAGGGAGGTCGATCTGTCACAGAGAAGAATCGACTAAGGTGGAGATCGACGCAGCAGGAAACCTAGGTTTTCGGTGACCTTGTTCATAACGTGAAGGCTGGGATGGATTGATGGAGGGGGTTTTGCTCTGTTTCGATGGTGAAGGCAGAGTGGCTAGGCACGGCTGGTTCATCGCAGGTGGTTGAGGCTCACGATGGCTGCAGCAAAATTGGGAGGAAGACATATGGTCTGTTTCGGCGAAAATGGGTTAAGGTGATTTTCGGAGAACTTGTTGTTTCCCTGCTTTTGACTTACTGCGGTGATAAACATGTCGCCGCATTAAGAAATAACGCTGCATTTTACATCTTACACGGTATTATTATTTGTGAGGAGACAAAATGGACGCAAAAAATATCATGTCGCCGCAAAAAATATGTTTAATGGCGAGTTTCACAGTCGCCGCTACAAAAACGCGGCTACAGTAATTTATGGTCTGTTGTGGCCAAAAATCACTCGCCCCTTCAGTTTTTGGCAGCAAAAACTGCTTTTTCTTGTAGTGCATATATATAATAACCACAGAATATAATGTGCTAAAAATAATAAAAATGTACGTCTTTAATATATTAACCTCAGATTTTAAATGTCACCTAACAATTTTTTTTTTCTTTTTTGGATCTAAACATTTTACCTTAGGAGTGATATTTGAAGTGAATTGGACTTAATTATCTGATGTACTCATGAGAGTTATGCATTATATCTATCGGACTCAATGGTGAGTATTTTTATCATCCACAAACTCAGACAATCTTGATCCATCCACGGGTTTGTAGGTGGGTCATGAGTCGCGACTGACATTTCATGATCAACAGCGAATCTTTTCCTTTTAGTTTTGATCTCAAGTGTCCTAGTCTGGCGTCAATTTTGCATCCACGATAAGTCTTTTCTTTTTCTTTGTCGGACTGGAAGAAAAGTCTAGCTCCCTCTTACAAGTGAACAAAAATTATGCGTGTATTACCCGGAAGAAAAACTTCAAACAAACAAACAAATATTGATGCGTATAGACAAAGTGCAAGCCGTTGCTTAGAGAAAAACCCGACGACATGCTCAAATCTTTGGTATTTCTTTTCCAAAAAAAAAAAACTAATAGTACTACTGTTATCGGTTTGAATTGAAGTTAGGTAAAGTACCATAGGGACACAACCGTGATATAATTTGTTTAAAAAATTTAAACACATCAAATTAATCAAATTCATTACCAGAAAAAGGACAATTTACAGCGCCGTGCATGTTTCGTTGTAAAAAGTGGTAAAAATCGCCGCATTTGGTCTTTCCCTTAGACTTTAAATTTGTTGCACGTTGGTTGCCGAAAACAAAAAATATCGAAGTTCATATTTTCAGGGATTTTTTTCGCCATAAATAGTCCCAAAAAGTGCCGCAATTGCTCATAATAATTGCTATAGAAATTGTTAGGAAAAAGTATTCGCATCGTCACAACAGCGTCGCAAACACACATTAAATCGCCGTTATAATATTAGCAACTACTTGGGAGAGAGTTTTCGCCGGAAATGATTTGTTTAAAAAATTTAAACACATCAAATTAATCAAATTCAATACAAGAAAAGGGACCTTTTACAACGCTGGGCACGTTTCGTTGTAAAAAGTGGTCAAAATCGCCGCATTTGGTCTTTGCCGTCGATTTTAAATTTGTTGCACGTTGGTTGTCATTGTTTATTCACTTTTAAGTTGAACCAACGAAAACAAAAAATCATCGAAGTTCATATTTTCAGCGATTTTTTTCGCTATAAATAGTCCAAAAAGTGCCGCAATTGCTCATAACAATTGCTATAGAAATTGTTAGGAAAAAATATTCGCATCGTCACAATAGCGTCGCAAATACACATTAAATCGCCGATGGTAATAGCAGCAACTACTTGGGAGAGAGTTTTCGCCGGAAATGGTCTTTGACAAAAGGAAAAGTTACTTCCTGCGACAATAAGTCGCCGGAAATAGTCTTTGATAAAACCAAAAACAGAAAAAAAAAAAAAAAAAAAAAAAAAAAAAAAAAAAAAAAAAAAAAAAAAAANGGCTATATATACTATCCAGCAAGGCAGGAAACGTACATGGACTTAAACAAACTCTTGGGAAGCCATTCCTAGTCTCAGCACAGATATATAGGTAAGAACATCAATCTTAAGCTTCCATCATCAAAATAGAGCTTTGGAAATTAAATCCACAAAAGACCCATCTTTTTATTTGTAAGCAACTCACCCATCCAGTGGTGCCATTTAGATGAAAGACTACTGATGAAAATACTTTTAATGAGACTCATAAAAAAAAAAATTTTGAATTGCATAACTAATTAATGACCTGTTGAATTAGGAACCTTAGTGCCCAAAGGCCAACTATATCAGCTTTTGCTTCTTCCAAAGCTGAGTGGAGTTCTTGAAGTTCCTGTATCAAAGGATAATGTAGAAAGCATGAAGAACGAGATATAATACAATATTTAGTAAAACTAAAAAATGGAAAAAAAATGGAAATGACATTACAACCGAACTCAAAAATTCAAACTTTTGTATGCTTTTAAAAACTCATAATAGGTGAATTGACCCAACAAGTACATAAACAGGTCCCAAGTCCTAAACACAACTAATATGAGTTACTTAACGCATCCTCTCACATCTATGCCCAAACAACACCAAAATTAAGGCAAACAGGCCCAATAACCAACAAAATCCAAAATAAAGGCAACACCTGGAGTTCAAGAACAAACAAACCAAACACTGATATAAAGTTAGAGCATCCAACCTAAAAGCTTAAGCTAGTACGTCAAGAGGCCCAACAAGTACACAAACCCATTTCAAGTTGCATGGTATGGGCCCCAATCCCATGGCAACACTCATGGCAAATTGTGTGACTGAAGAAGGATTCAAAATCTACAAGTCCTTGTTGTTCCTTTGGAATGCAAACATCAGCTATAGGTTGAAGAATATGCTTAAACCTGGTGAGTAAAGGCATGTCAGATTCAAAACAATTTATCAACATTAAATGCTCAGATTTATCAAACTGTCTACTTACCTCTAATTGATGAGTCAAACATATGGTTGATGTTCAATACTGTCTACTTACCTCTAAGCCAGATCTCTTTCTTTCTCTGCCAACTTAACCATTTGCACCACCCCAGACCTGCTCTCATCTAGCGATTCTAGCCTATGAGACCAATGGAGCATTAACAAGTATCAGAAATATACAAAGTGCAACCAGGAATGCTAAACTCATTTGAACCAAAATGGAGCAGAAAAGGTGAGACATATTTGAAATTGCACAGAATGTATAAAAGCTGTATAGG